>JAVSBS010002934.1:44351-122685 GCA_033124195.1 Coracias cyanogaster
TCCCTCCTTTCCGCTGTGCTCACTCAGACCTTCAAAGCCAGCCCTGAGCCTTTTCTCTACCACAAGGCTGGGGAGAGTTGGCAGTCTGAAAACTTTTGGAAGTTCATGGCTTCCTTTTAGGGATTTTGAAGGCTTGTTGCACTTCAGTAGACTGACAGAGATGCTCAGGTATAGCTTATGTGGGATCTGTTTATCTACAAAAACCATCCAAAAACAATCAAGCTATTCCCACAAGTGGCTGTGTGAAGGCCAAGGAGATGGGAGATACCAATGAGACTTGTTCTTTGATTAGTGGGGTTTGTACATCAAAGTTTTATTAGCTTTTACTGCCCTGCTGACTGCTGCCTGCAATTGCTTCACGCTAGCCTCTTCTCTAACAGCTCCTCTGCTCTCCCTGCTTTCCCCTCCGCTGCATTTATGTGGACCTCTTTATTGTCAGCTCCTGTGAGATGATCAAATTTGGCATCTGTTGCTGGGCACTTCAGGTTTATTAAAATCTTTAACTCTGTAACATATGGAGGGCTGGGTAACGGTGGGTAAGCAGAAGGGGCGGGGTCCCTGTGCATGCATGGTTTACAGTGGTTCAGTAGTCAGTACTGGGGGGCAATTTTTGGAGAGAGAGTAGGAGGAAGGGCAGGGAGGTGATTTATGGGCTGGCTGTACACAGACATGCATCCACCTACCTGCCTCTGTGTACTTGTCATGTCCACGGATATGCACTCCAGATATGCATGCTCACCTCAGAGGTTTTTATGTCTTACTTAGTGCTCGTCCTTCCTTTTAAGTGTTATTTGACGTGCTACTCTTATTTTAGTCATTGTCCCAAAGCCTTTGAAAGGCCAAGCTTAAGGTGAGGACTAGCTAATCTCTGTGGTTTTTTTCTTCTGCCTTTCTTATAACCACAAGCAGCTTTTAGTCTGCTGTTTGTGACCTCTGGGGACTCTAGGAGGTTTCATGCCTTTTCTTGTTAGTCTCACATTGAGCTTTTTTTCTTGTCTGCCTGCACTTAGACTTCAGCCTTATGCTGAGCTGTGGAGAGCTCTCAGCTCTCCTCCACAGGGGTCTGCCTTGCTTCGCTGGATGCACAGAACCTCACTGCCAAACTGAGTTAAATGCTTAAGTAAATATCTCCAACATCTGCCTGTCACAGATCTTGGCCCTTTTTTATACAGCCCCATTCAAAAAGGTGTGTGCATGGAGTGGGTTTCTAATGTAGGAAATAAGTATTTTTTTCTCCTGCCTTCCCTTTCAGCAACTAAAATCTGGAAGAACTGGGATGTTTTGCTCCAACATTCCCAGAAATTTGCTACTGAGTTGAAAAGCTGCATGAAACTTTTCACACCAGGAAAAGTGTGTGCTCCAAAAAGTCATGAGAATGTGGAAATGAGACATAATCACAGAAAGTGCTTTAAAGTTCACACAGAGTGGTCACTGTTGGCAATTTGCATAATAACCCTGGGAAATAAGCTATTATGCGTCATGACAGCAGCAATAATTAAATGCCAGAGCTAGTCATTACAAGAGTTAACCACTGATTAATTAGTGTGTTTATATTAAAAAACAAGGTTGGCTTCACTAATAAATTGCTGGGTACAACTGTTACCAAAAAGATCACTTGTTAGATAATTGCTTAAATAATTTTTAAATTGTTTCAATTAAGTTTCAGTAACTGGTCTCCCCCCACTTTATTTTCCCTTTTTTATGGAGTGGGGAAGAAATAAACAAGCACTATGTATGTGTAGGTAATATGAGGCAACATAAGCATGATTGGAAATCTATAGGAAAACAAATACCTGTTTTGATTCTCTTGTCCTCCCAAAGACTTGTAGGAATCTAGAGAAAAGTAGATTTTATTTTATTTTATTTACTTTGCCTCATGGAGAATTGGCTCCTGCCTTACTCTACTTGGTGAATTCATAATAGGGATGGAGATGCTCATGTCGGCAAATCCTTGTGTCCTCGTTCAATTTATTATGCATTATATTAACCAGCCAAGAGATGTTGAGGGGTCAGTTTACAGCTTGATGATAAAGCCTCACTTACAGCTTCATAGTGCCAAGCCCTCTCTGGAAACTTGCAGTTTGCCTTTCTCTGCCTGTGCTCCCAGATGGGCTCACGCTGTGCCTGTCCCAGGCCTGGTGGGACACAAGGGCAGGGGGCCACCGTGCACAGGGTGAGAGGTGGAAGGGGACCTGTGTTGATGGTGACAGCAACAGGGCCACCTTCCCTGAGCCAGCCCCCTGACATTGTCAATGTGTCAGGTCAGATGAGCTTTGGCATGAGAGAAAGAAAAGTTCTTTTGTTCCTGGAAATTCAATTATGGTGGGTTGCCATAAAGGGCATCTTTAATATATTGCCACTCTCCATATTACTAGTCATTACTGTATAGCCTGCTCTTAAGGAAGACTCTTGGTCACCATCACACACGGCCTCTGCATTGTCTTCCCTATCCATAAGGTCACTTTGTTAATGACTTCATTGATCCATACCTTTGTGTGGTTCAATATGCTATTTTCTGCCACACTATTTCAATGGTGTGGAGCTTAGCTTTGGGACACAGTCATCCAGGCCTGATACCAAGTTTTTCTGAAATACAGTTATTTGACTGCTTACTGGCTAAGGTTCAGTCTTTAACATATTTGCAGGCTCTAAGTTCAGAATAGCAGTATAGTGATAAGACCAGAAAATCAGAAAAGCAGAAATAATCACATTCTGTTATCACTTAAAGAGTTAACTACCTGCACCACACCTAAAATACAGATATATATACCTCCCTTGTCCAGTACACAAACAAAACCCTCTAATCAAAGAATTCACATAAAAAGTTTCCTTCCATACAGAATATTCAATTACATTCAATTTATATCCGTAATCCACCTGTGCGGCTCTGCTAATATTAGTTCTTACAGCCATTTTTCTTTCCTCTTAAGAAAATGCGATTGCTTTTTAATTGAGAAACAGTCTCACTGGGGAATGGCAAACCCAGAGTTATATCCCCTAGAGACTTCAAAGCATGCAATACAATTGCTGGCAGAGTGAGCAGTGCAAATGCTGAGAAACCTCCCTGCTAATCCCCGCTTTTTTGAGCATGTTAGCATATCCACACTCACACCTTCCAGATGAAATGCCCTTGAGCTGAACAGCTATGAATACATCAGAAAAAATGCAGTTGGGTTTGGAGATGGAAGTAATGGACACTTCAGGAGAAGAGCTGAAGGGGTGCCTGTGCACAGGACCAGGCGCTCGCTCTCCTGCAAGGGGAAAATCCCTGGTTGCCCTTTTCAGCTACACATCAGAAATTACCAGTAAGTGACTCCTGCTCTTTATATTCACCCAGTGAGGAGTCCTGGTGAGAAGTCCCTCATCTGGTGACCCTACATCTGAGAAGAAGACTTTTTTCTGTTGGACTCAGCCCTTGCTTCCTGGCTTGGGCTACAACTGCTAGCGAGCCACTGTGATGGATTTGGGGTCAATTTAATGTAATGTCTTGTTAGTAATCTTGCTGCGATTGTTTTCACTTCATGTTAGTTGAATCCTCCCTGTGGGGCTTTCAGCACAACCACCTCATCAGACAGCTCCTCGTGTCCAATGCATCCAGTCCTAGCATCAGTCTGACCGCTGGGCCCCTGATACCACTCACTGGTAACATTTTCTTTCTTATCCCACCAGCAGAAGAGAAAAGATAGGAGCGGGGAGAGGTGGGTGGCCCAATGCTGCTGTGATGCATGACTGCATCAATAAACCCTGTGAGGCACCGTGGGGCCGAGGGTGCAGGTGTGGCCGGGCGCTCTCGCTGTCCCGCAGTGCTTGGTGCCCCTGCACAGCAAAGCTGCTGGCCGAGCCAGCCAAGCCCCTCACAGGACATCTGCTTCTAGTGCCTCTGCTCACCCACAAACACTTTTGCCCTCCCTCGAGCTCCTAGTTGTCCTGTTCACAGCACCATGACTAATCTGTGTCTCACTTCTCCTTCTTCACCACTCTGCCTTGCAAATGCTTGTTCTTACCATTCCCATTTCCCAGGCCTTTTTCTGACACCCCTGTCTCCAGCAGCCTTGTAGACCCCACACAGAAGCTGTCTAGACCAATTCATGAAAACTCGGGAAGTACTTGGATGCTACCACAAGAGGTTAGGCAGGAAAGTTAATCAGGAAATTGCTGTCCATTCCCTCCACAGCACAGTTTGAATCGCAGATTGTAAATAAGGCATGAGACGCACTCTGAATAGTGAAGAGCAATGATGAAAAGTATGAAATAGCTGATCATGAGATCACAATTTATTTTGGATGGTGAATGTAGGAGAGATTCCCAGGGAAAAATTAGTATGCAAGTACGTAGGTACAAGATGAAAGATGGTATCATAATACATATGGAAATGGGAATCAAATTAATATTGCCCAGACAATCCTAAGTCTAACCATTCTTATATTCCAAGAGCTTAATTTTGCCATTTTAAAATCCTCTTACATTCAGAGGATCAAGGCCTTATTTTGTTAATCGCTTGTATGGAAATGCTCCCAATGTGGAAAATGAATTCAGTGACCAATAAAATAGCATTTCATGGTTTTGTCATTTTATTGAAGTTTGATTTGTCTGTATATTGAAGTAGGGGGTTTCAGCCATTTCTTTACCTGAGAGTAAAAGAACTTTGCTGAGCAAGAAAGGAAAAAAAAATCCCAGAAAAAAAACAAGTCACATAAAAAATTGTTCTTTACTTTTAGTATATTCAGCACTTTTCCTGAGTAAAGTTCATGGAACACTCACATGAATAAAACAATTTTTTTGTTTAATTGGATTGAGCCTGGAGAGAGAGGAAACCAAATAGATCTTTAAGTGGGGGCAGGGAGGGATGAGGGAAAATACTTCAAAGTAAAGTGAGAAACAGGTAACACTCACGGAAATTTCCTAAGGCAGAGTACCATTTAGTGCTAGGTTATTTTCCTGGACTCACAGATTTAAAGGCAGAAGCTGTCTGATCTCATTCATAACACAGATCACAGGATTTCATTCAGCTGACCCTGCTTTAGGATCATACCTGGGACTGGTGAGCTGATCACCAGCAAGCTTTTCTCCAGCTGTCCGGAGCAGCAGTATGAGAAGGATCCTGGAGCAGGCAACAGGATTTCTGTACCATCCTATCAGCACAGATCCATCCTATGTCACCACCAGATGTTTCTTATTCTATTTGTTCCTCAGCAGTGAATTTAGCACAGCCATAATCCTTTTTGGGTTTGAAGGCTTTAGGACCTGATGGAAGACTTGGAGCGCCCCATTAAGGGTACCTGCTGACTTCAGCACTGTGCTGGGAAAGACCTAGTGGGTGCTGTGATGCAGCTGGACAGACTACAATCCTTTGGTGCTTCCTCAGAGCTGGAAGCCCCATCTCAGCCAAAAACAGGCTAACTGCAAGTGTCTTTCCATGCACTCAGGACATCTTTGACAAAGTTGGTTTAGGTATAGATGAAACAGTGATGATCTAGCCTGCAGTATGTACTACAGTTCCAGGCACATTTTTACACAGAATTCTGTACTCTACACTACCATGATTTTATTGCTAGTGGTATACAAATTAGCTACATTAAGACTAGCTCCACTCTACCTGTGATGGTTGCAGTCACAGTCCAGTAGCTTGAGTAGCTTTGCAATGATTCCTTTTGCTCCTTTAGGTTAGCAATGAGACTCATAGAATCATACAATCATTTTGGTTGGAAGAGATCTTTAAGATCAAGTCCAACCAGTGTTTGGATGGCAGTGACTGCAGACAATCTTAGATAATCAGTAATGAAACTGTTATTCCTTTAGTTCTACCACTGATGTGTTTTCTAGCGTCAAGTTCTTCCCCAATGCAGAGGCCAGAGACAGCAGTAGATTTAGTGAGAATATAATGGGCTTGAAAGGTATTTGTTAGTGCTGGTTTCCCAGGTCAGCCTCAGTGTCTGTGCTTGAGAATTAATTTATAAATAGGAGATTTATAAATCAGAAGTTCATCATCAACACACACACTTCAGAAATTCACCAAGGGTTATAGAGGTGCAATCTGGGTCCCTAATAAGGAGTCTATTACCTTTTACTGGAGGGAAAGGAGGAATAAAAGTCTCAGTTTCTAGTTAGTCACAGAGATTTGAGCAATACATTTGTGGGAATGACCTGTTCTGAGTAGCCTTTCTCCATGCGGTCTCACAGCTTGACTTCATTCAGGTACGTTAAATGGGCTGGATCTTAAGCACCCTCACACTCCCATACTTCTGTTTGCCTGATCATTTCAGGGCTATTGACCTCTGCGGGGTTTAACTGGAGCATCAACATGAGAGCTGGTTGATAGAAACATTCAGCTCTGTGTGCTCCTTTGCAGGGCTAGGAAAGGAGAGAAGGCCCTTTAGCAAGAGCGAGTGTTGTAACAGAGTTGGCAAACCCTGTCAGGCAGCAGGCAGCTTTTGGCCCTGAACGGAGCAGTGGAGTGCTCATAACAGCAACACTTGCTTGAGTGCTCTGCACATTTTAGTTACTACTCTGACAAGCTGGTAGCTCTTGCAGACTGGTGTCCTCAGTACAATGATCCAAAACTGCCACTGTGCATGTCATGTTGGTAATCCCAGCAAAGAAATTAGAAACTCAGCTGGAATGAAAACGTCTCTCCTCCCCGAGGGTGGATCCTCCAGAGCAGGATGGAAATACACCAAGGGCATGCTGTGATTTGACACAGCAAACACAGCTACTGCCCAGGCTGGACATGAGCTGTGGTTGAAGAAGAAGTCAGGATGTGGACTTGTTAATCCTGCACAGCTCAAAAGCACTATAAAAATAGACTAAGAGATAGTTTATTTACAACTGAGATGTTATTTTTAGCACTGGGAAGAAAGGAAGTGCAGAAGGTTGTGACACTGTTCTTCACACTTGCTCATTTACCTAGGCTTCCCCCAGAGAGACCACCAGCCAACACAGGCTAGTAGAGAAGGTTTGCAGTAGGAGAGCTGGCTTACACAATTTGCTTACAGAAAGAAGGCCTTTTGTGGCCCTCAGTGCAGCATAAAATATGTTGTTCTTCATTACAGGGCGAGCTATCTCAGGCAAACGCTACCTATTCAACAAGGAGATGAAGAGGACCAGATGGAAAGATGAATTTCCTTTCCTAGGATCCAAGAGAGTGGGCTGATGCTGTTGCAAGCAGAGATGAAGGCTGAGTTGGAGAGTGAGGATCTGGCTGCAGATCTAAAATTTGTTGGGTGGAGGGGGAGAGAAGCATTGGCCCAAATGTTCACAGAAGCTGTAGGATGAAAACTAAAGGTACTTTTAGTGTATCTCTGACCTTCAGCACAGTAACTCTTGCCTTCCATCTGTGTGTTTCTCAAGTCAAGATGCTTGTGCCTTAAAAAACACAGATGGGAACACCCCACATTACAGTGAGAGGATGGTATTCACTTATTGATCATGGCAGTCCAGCTGTCAGAACATGTCC
Organism: Coracias cyanogaster; assembly: GCA_033124195.1. Taxonomy (NCBI): domain Eukaryota; kingdom Metazoa; phylum Chordata; class Aves; order Coraciiformes; family Coraciidae; genus Coracias; species Coracias cyanogaster. Next base: position 51,805 of record JAVSBS010002934.1, read on the forward strand.
CTGCCAGCACTCAGGCCCACCCTCTGTGGCCAGGCCTGTCACTCAGGTGAGGACAGTCACAGTTTATAGCTACATCAGTCTTTTATTTGCCTGTGATGCCCCACACCCCCCTGTCCCTGTTCCTCCCATAAAACAGACCTTCCAAGCCTGTCTAAAACCTTTGTCCCTCCCCACCACTGACTGCACCTTACCCCTGCACCCTCCTGACATGAGTGCATCCTCAAAATCTTTCCTTACCAGCTCCAGCATCCCACTGTGTCCCCACAGGGTCATTCCTATCATTTCTCCGCAGCTGAGAAGATTTTCACTCCACCCACCTACAGGCAGTGTGTCCATGCTGCTCACTGCTTGGCAGACCAACACAGGTTGGTCTGATCCCCTCCTCCTCTCCCAAGATAGCCGGTAGCTGTATGGCTTTTTATAGGTAGGACTTAATGTCACTTGATGGACTACAGCACTATTTTCATGCCAAGTTAGCACAGGCTTAGTATTCTGGACATGTGAGTGCTTCACCTAAGACTAGTTGCTGAAATATAAATGCCACTCAACCAAAATTATTTAGAACTTCAGTCGGATCGACCTGATCTGAGCCAATTATTTTCCCCGACAGAATTAATTAGACTCCATATAAAGTGAGTGAGATGTGAAAGACAGGTCTGCAGAATTACTTATTCCATTAACAGTTGGTTTGGAAAAAAAAAAAGAGTCTGTCCTTGACTTGGCTTTGCCATGGCCTCGTCAAGAAGGAAATTGGGGTTTTCACATGGGAAGCTGCTCTGCTGGCAAACACAGTTCACTTGGTGTTAGTTTGCATCAACAAGCTCCCTACTCTCTCATATTCATGGTGATAAGGGCTGGCTTTAAATGCTGTTGCAGAATCCAGTCTTCCTCCCTGCTCAGAACAACTGTTGCTCAGACCTCCTCTGTGGAGCTGATTTATTGCCAAAGAGAGCAAAATGTAAATAGTTTGCAGCAGGTACACGAGCAGGCGTTTCTTCACCGAGTATTTCTTGGAGAAGTGCCATTTGGTGCTTGTACATAGAGCTGGGGGGGGAGCAGCTTTTCAAGCATCAGAGAAAAGTAGGGCTGGCTTGAAAAGCGATTATTATTTTATGGGAATGACTCCAGCAAGGTGGGGAGGGATGGAGAAACTCATTTTTTGAAGCTCAAAACTCATGTTCAGGCTTCCTTGGGACTCCTTTCTCCTCCAGAGCCTAAACAAAAAAAAAAAGTGAGAGCAGCTCTGCAGCTCCAGTCCTATGTGAATACTTCATCCTGGGGTGACATACATGCCAGTACCTTAGGACAGACAAAGCCTATTTTTCCTCTAAACACAGACCATGAGAAAAAGGTGTAACTGGGACATAGGCTGGGGCCAGTTTTCCATCCTCTGCGTGAGGAGAGGAGTTCATGCTGTCCCACTGAGCCTCCCTCTGCCCATACCATGGCCGCTCTAGTGCAGCAGCTTTCACACCAGATCAGAGGTCTGTTTGCACCCATGTTTGTAGGAACTAGGGAACAGACCTCAGCTCCAAGATGTAACAGTTTGCATCTCATAGTCAATAAACTCTGGCCCTCTGCATTCACCATCCTCTCTGACAAAATCCACCTGGGCTCTCCCTGCATAAAGCACCATCTGTGGTGCTACAGCTGGACAGGGGAATTGCCTCCAGCAGCAGAGAAGTTGCTTGCACCTTCTTCTTTCCCAAGATCAACTACTCTCCAATATGAGAATAATAACAGAATAATAATAACAAAGCATCTGGTGGTTGTAAAATATACTGTACAAAACCAGGTTGTACAGCATGTTGCATACAACTCCACAACACCCAGTCCCAGACTTCAGGGCAGACCCCTTCACTGACACCTCTGCCAGGGACAGACAGAGCTCGGGACTCTGCTGTGGTCCAGCAGAAATGAAAAGTATTCCTTCCTATTTGGTGGGGTTATTTTAAGCACTATTACCTTGTTTTCTGAAACTCACTAATGCTTTGTAGTTAACTGTGCTTTGGGGAGGAGGAACAGACTATGTAGTCTCCCAGAATCTCCCTCCAGTTCTATAGTCTGGCTTGAAAAGATCAGAGGGATCTTGCGAGTTGTGTGACTCTATCACCTACACCCTCTCACATACTCTGGAAAGCTTTAAGTGAAGGCAATTCTGTAATATCCTTCCTCCCCCCATGCTCAGGGCTTGCAGCTCTCCTACAGGCTTTCATTACATCTAATCTAAGGGTACATTGCTATATATTAAGCCAATAATTTCTCATTCTACCTGTAGGAGACAAGGAGGAAAGTAAAAAACAGTTCTCTATGTATTGAAAGCTTTGTGATTCCCCTCAGTCATCTGCTTTCTAGACAAAACCAAAGTCCCACTTATCCCGTGCTTTCTGAAACTTCTCCTATTTTTGCTGCTTTGACCAGATTGTCTCTGACATGATATCCAAATCTGGACACATTGCGCCAGGTGGGATCTCAGCAGCTCTGGGTGGAGTGGCATAAGTAGCTCTCATACTGCCTGCCTGCTAACACCTCCTACCCAAAGATTCACCTTTTTCAAAACACCAACATATTATTGGCTTGCTCAGTTTGCAGTATGCCAAAACTCCAGCTCCTGCTCTTCAGTACTGCTGTCTCAGCACTTATTGTGCAATCTGTTTTTATGCATTCGATTTCTATGTGTAATACTTCCAACTTGTCTCAAAATAATTCCATCTCACTGGGTCCAGGTCATTTCTCCAGCTCATCAAGATCACTCTTTTTCTGTTTATGTCCTCCAAACTCATTATAGCTCCTTCCCAGCTTGACGTCTGCTGCACATGAAGACTTTTCCATCATCCAATCTGATAACGAAGACAGTGAACAGAAATAGTCCCAAGGAAAAAATTCCCCTGTAGAGTCCAACTAGAAATGCCTTCTTATTTTGACAAGAGACCATTGCAAACCAGCCAGTACATTTTTTTCAACCACTTGAATGTAACGTCATGACAATTTCTTTTCTAATGAAGATGCAACCAAAATAGTATTGAATACTTCAAACATCTCTTTGTCATGCTTTATTTATTCTCTGTGTCTATTAAGTAGTGGAATTAAACTCCCTTTGCTATACTCATCCTCCTCATGCATTCAGAAGAGCCGTTTATGTTGCCTTGCTTTTAATCTTTGCAAGACCCCTTTTTCTGGATTTCAAGTAATGAAGTGCTCCTGATGCAGCTATATAGGGTTTACTGTAAACTCTATTGCTTGTCTGCACTGAGACAAGCTGCTAATTTGCTTGTAATGTAGCCACCAGCTCTCTACACTTCTTCACTTAGAATTTCTTCTCAAGAGACTCTGCCTAACTGCTTCCTGAATTCACCGTAATCTGCTTTTTTTTAAATCCAGATTTTCATTCTGGCACCCTTAGATGCTGAAATAGCCAGTGATTTGTTTCCCATCCCCGGGTTGAGCAGATGAAACAGATAATGTTGAATTCTCACTTCATAAATTGGCCCCCTCCAGGACTGAGATGGATGGGCAGGATCATCTGAAAAATGCTGCTCTCTTTGCTGTGCTTGATCTGTAGGTAAAGAACGTTGACTTTAAGAGTTGTAAATCTAGTCGCCTTCATGAGCACAAACAAAGAAAGGGGGAAAAAAATCTCATCAATCAAGGGGGGGCTGGAAAGATATAAGGTCTTAATTGACATATGAGAGAGTTATGTTTTAATATGCTCTTTGAGAGATGGACATTACTAGCTGCAAATAAGGATTACTGGCTAACTTGGGCAGCTGTCTTAATGGACAGAATATAATTTGTTATATCCAAATCAGCTATCAAGGGACAGGAAGCTGGAATTAATCTAGTGGGATCAGATATCATCCAGAATCTTTAACATTAAATGAGAAACATTTATTCTAACATAGCATTAAAATCAGGAATGAAAACTGCAAAGCAAGTCAGGAATTTCACTGACTAAGTTCTTTCAGGTAACTTTTCATGTGAGTGCCCTGAGGGCAGGAGGTTTTTGGTGCCTGATCACTTATTGCTGTCATAGTGACAGTGAGAGAAGCTCTTTTTTTGGGACTTCAGGAGAATAGGAAAAATGTTGGCTTTTTCTTAGCAAATAAGGGTTAAATATTGCAAAAAGAGGATTGGAAGTATTTAAAAAACTAATTACAGTATTTTATCAACGTACAGAGGAAAACTCACATATGTGACTTTCTCAGGAACACTGGCAATGAGCCACATCACAAAAATTCTTCTTTGCACATACACCAAGAAGAGACCAAGTGCATTTATGATACATATATTAATTCTTCCTATATACTACAGCCACTGCTCAAATGAGGCTCACAAGCCTGACCCTGAACACTGTTGAGTACCTACCAATAACTTGAACAAACCTTAGGAAGAATTATAGATGGTCAGAGACTTAACTGTGTTACCTGGGAAATTTGATAACCACTTAGGTACCTGGATACCTTTCTAAAGCCAGACCTTTCTCCGTATCTCTAGCACCAAGCTTTGTTCAGACAAGAGTCTCAAACACCTAATCTGAGAAAGGTGGTTGCACCTCAGGGAGGATTTCAGTAAGTGGAAATGTTGTCTCCTCCAGGTTTGGAAATTGCTGCTTCAGTAGTGACAGAGCTCCTTTAGAAAACCTATAAGCTGAGCTACAAAAAGATTTGTTAGGGTTTTCCCAAGCAGATGTACTAATTTGGAGTAAAGAGTAACCTGGCTTTCTGAAGTAGTTGCTTTTCTGTTCACTTTCGCTATCTCTTTTTCAGAGGCCAGGTTTGCAAGCAGCTTGGCCTGTTTCTCATTTTCATGCCAAATTGCCTAGTCAGGTCCACCCCCTCCTCCAGGCTGAGAGGAGTATGTGGAGGAGATCATCAGGCTGATGTTTTCTAACAGCCCTCCACAGCATAGGGCTGGGGGCTTACTGACTGCTTTCAAAGGAAAATAAAGCCCAGCCAGGCTCCTTTCAACCAAAAGCCCTGCCTCAAGAGGCTGTCTGCACGAAAGATAGGGTAGAGAAGATCTGGCAGCAACCTGCCATTTCCCTTAAATGCACAGGCTTAACCAGAGCAACACCAGAGGGAAGGAGCTGCAAAAGCTTATGTCAGCCCCAAACTATTCAGTCTGGCTGTGGTTAGGTGGCAGCAAGCCGTTCCTTCAGCCCAGCTCCTCAGGCCTGCCCAGAAACAGACAAGTAAACAAGAGGACGCACTACTCAGGGCTGGTTCGAGCATGGTCTTGGCTCTGCTTGAAGCTGGAGTGTACTTGGTCCCCAGTCCTGCTAAACCGACTGCCAGCCACGCTTAGCCACCATTTAATTTCTAATCTCAACAAGGCCACATTCACCATGAATGCACACCATGAGCTACAGTTTAATATTTAGATGACATTAGCAGTAGTTTATTCTGAGGGCATGGACCTCCACAGTGGATTGCAACCCATAAGATGAGAAATGAAGTTAGTCATGTGTGTGCTTTTAGACTGTGATGAGCATGAGCTATTCACCTCACCTTCCTTTCACAACAGAGTAGGGTGCGAATGTGGGTTATGACCATAAAGTAGCTGATAGGCTTTAAGTTGACACTCCAACTTGTTCCTAGTAGGATGCTCATTTGCCCTTATCCTCTGGGTCCTTGGGTTTGATGCTTGCTCATCTTGTAGAGTAATTTGCATTTTGGTATACATTTCCAAGAAAGAATAATAGCTTTTTACATGTGTCAAAGAGCTATAAAGTGCACAAGGGAAGGGAGAATTAGACCCTTATCTTTTGAAAGAATATAAAAAACAAATGAAACTTTGGACTTGAGCCAAAGGATATTTCCTCATTTGGAATCTAAAATACTAAGAGAATTGTATTCAAAAGCATAATTATGGAAGCACAAAGCTTTAGCTAAGGTCATGTTGCTAAATATTCAAAATCACCTTCTGCACAAAATCTTACCCCTTCAAAAAATCCTCCGAAATTAGGATAATGTATTCATTACAGTACTCAAAAGATTCCCATTTCAATTTATTGTCAAGGTTGAGAGGTTCTGAATAGGACTCTTGGGAAAAAGGGCAACTTTACAATTTAAAAGATAGTACTTTACTGCCTGAAAGTGATTTCCAAACACTGACTAATTCAGCCACAGAATAACAAAGCAGCACAGGACAGCTGTGATTCCTCTTACAATTCCCATTTCATAGTTGGGAAGCTGAGGCACAGGTGTTGAGTGCTTTCTCCAAAGCAACAGTCAGTGACAAGGCAGGACTTGGACAGAATTCCTGTACTCCAAGTAGGAGCATGCTATGAAGACTCCACACAGGTTATCAGGAACTTTCCTAAATGCCTCCCATGCAGTCGGAACAATCCTATTTCTACTTTCTGGTAGTGAAAGGGTGAATAAATGTCTCAGGGGGAGGAAGAACAGTTTCTTCATGACTCATATGGACCATTTGGACTCAAGTTATTTTATTTATTTTTTTACATTAAGGAAAAAAATCATCACCCACATAAAAGCTGTAGATGCCCAAAGAATCCATTTGACTGACTTCAGTACACATTGCTTTCTTTCTGCTCATGGAGAAGACTCAGCCTAGCTCCTGGGCAGAGGTTTCTGCACAATAAACTGTGACTTGTTCTGGGTCTTTGGGCCTGGAAGTGCCAAATGAAGGAAGACTGTGGCCCCAAATGCAGCTCTGTGAGGAGAAAAAGTTGTAAAGAGCAACCTAGAAGCTGCTGGCTCAGTCCTCCATGAATTGGACAATGTGAAGCATACAATGAAAGTCAGAGTTTGTCCAGGAATCATGCATTTGCTGAGCTTTAAGAACATAATCAATCTACAGACAAGGTAAATGTGATTTCCTTCAAAACAAGACCTGCTACTTTGGGTCAAGACAAGTTGTGGAACATGTATGAGTGTAGCTTCACCTCATAACCCTCTAGCTGAGGTGTCTCAGTTCGGCTATTATTACATCAAGCTGAGAAAGGGACAGGCCCAAGTGACCCTGCACCAATCTTTAACAGTAAAGGGCACACCTGCAAGTGATCATCACTAGGGAACAGACTCCGTGGTAATAGGTTTTCTCCAGGAATAGGGAAGAGTTTTAAACAGAAAGATTCAGATACAATCTCATTCTTCATTGATCTAAACCCCAAACAGTGGAGGATCTTGATCTGAGCCAAGGGGATGTCTTACACGGTCTTGCTTATGGAAAGGAAGAAAGGGGTTTTCCATTAACTCCTGGTGTTTAAGGTTAGAACGGACTCTTCCAGACAAACTTCCTGCACATTGTGGATTCTGCCAAGTTCTCCTCCACTGAGCCTGACTATGTCTCTCTGACAGTGTAGGCTGTGTCCAGGTAAGGCTTCAGTTGGCTTTTGATATGAAGGAACTTTCTGGACAGGTCAGACAAAAGGTGAATTTCTTTCTTTCCAGTTAAAAGATTGGGAGAAACACTCATGGCCTAAATCAGCAGAGACTCATTATTCTCTAAGGCCAAAATCTTCTAAGAAAATGACTATAAATGAACAGGACTGGAACACACTGAATTGTGTTTCCACAGACATTATTGTTTAGTCAGATACAATCTGACTTTATGAGCCACCACCACTTCCATTGTGTGAACAAATGGCCAAGTAGAGCTCTCATAGAAGGTGATTCGATTCCTATGGCTTCCAATTCCAACCTATCTACCCAAGCCTTGGATTTGACTAAACGCATGAAACATGGATGAGTGTTCTACAAAGAAAATGCTCAGCAGCATTAAATTGTTCTGTCAGATCTATGATAAGCACTCAATCAAAGTTGTGCATGCTTTAAAAAAATCTACTGAAAGAATGTTCCCTAACAGGTAGACAGTGCATTAATGAAAGAAAGTATTTTTCTCAAATTATGCCGGAGAAGAAAATAATTTCTAGGGGAATGGGAAAAGAAGAGGATCTCCACTTTCTGCAATCTAAGAGTACTGTGCTATTTTTGCCTCTTGAAATCTAATTTCCATGAAACATTTCTGCAGAGTGCATATTTTCTGAACATGAATTCCTTAGCAGCCTTGCTAATATAAATGCCATAATTCCAGAATAGAGACAGTGCCCTGCTCCAAAGGCCTTTGACTGAGAAAGGCTGTATTTAAAGGGAACCTACAGCTCCTGCCATGGCATTGTAAGTAACCACTGCCCAAGTGGGAGTCAGACAGACAGAGGGAGGCTTAAAGTCCCCAAAGGTAGGTGGTGGGGAGGGTGTATGTTATCTTCAGTGGTATAAGCTTAGTTCATGCCCAGAATATAAATACAACTCCACTTTGGTTTTAATAACCCCGCTGACTCATGCTGGTGACATATTCTAGTGTAACATTGTGAACAGCATTTGCTTGTATCTGGTTTCTGTTGTGGAGTTCAGAGTAATAATGACATAACTTGCAGGGCGTTCCTAGAGGTATGTGTATGCTTTGAGCATACACATGGTTGAATGCCCCCTGCTTCTTCAACTCCCCTTCAATATACTTTTTATACCACCTGCATCACTCTCCTGACCTCCTGCCACACAGCAGACATCAGAAAACCACTTGCGCCTTTCCCAACCAACCTCATGTTCAAAAGAACAAGTGTTTCAGTGAGACAGGGTCAGCCCTAGTGAAACATCTGACTGAATGCACTGTGAACACTACCCCCAGCGATGGGCTGCAGGTGAAATTCTGTCCATGGGAAGTAGGAGCCAGGCTCAGCATCTGCTTCTGAGCACACCACGGCAGCATCACTCCCAGAAGGAGCTCTGTGGCTGGTGCTGTGGGAGATACTGCCTCCCACCCCAGTGTACCTGTGGAGTGGGCTGGATCACAGACGCCCTGGCATTGCCCCAGTTACTGCTAGTAACTTCAGCGAAAAATAAAACTCCCAGAGGTTCTATCATTGCCACCTGAAGATGGAAAGAGATGCATGGCAGAACCATATTTCTAGCACTTGTTTGGGGAGAGGACTTGAACTTGTAAACCTGTCCCACACCATCAGCCTGTGGTGCCATCCTATGCCTTCTGCCTTGGGAATGGAGGTGAAGCCAGCACAAAGGGACTGGTATGTACTTGAGAAAACATCTGCTCGTCACCCCATCATCCGTCATCATTTTAGTGCAGCACTCCTACACCTACACAAGGTTTGGGCCTGTCAGTATTAGCCAGTCTTCCCCTCAGAGGTGGAAGTCCTTCTCCTGGCATGCACAACACGGCAAGGGATATGGCAGAGGTGCCAGTTTCCAGAGTGGGCAAGTGATGCAGACACAATACCTGAAGAGTCATCAGCCAAAGGAGGGAGGAAGGAAAGCCCTCTACAGTGCTACTGTAGGAGAGAGAAGAAACCAGAATTTGGTAGTGCTTGTTCTCTGAAGTTGATATTACTCCTGGCATGAGCAACCAGCCTGTCGCGGCCAGGGAGCAAGACGTCTGTACCACCTCCCAGAGGGGAAGGGGATCAAGGGCAAAGCGAGATACCTTCCCACCAAGCTCATAGGCAATTACAGAGACCAACAAGTATTCAACAAGCTTATGACTAAATATATTTGAATAAAACCATGTTTACTCTATGGAGATATTACGGTATCAAAGGACATCACGCCCACCCACTTACTTCCCCTTCCCTAAGGAGAATTAGAAACAACAGGGAAGATAGGCCAAAACAATAATTCAATTATATCAAAACATAACTTATGTGTGAATGGTGTGGTGTGGTGCGTGTGCATGTGTATATGTCGATTTCTACCCTTTTCCAGTGTGTGGCAATGGTCCCCATGGGGGCCGGATTGACGCTCGGCTGGCAGATTTGGACGGTTCTGATGATGGTGACTTGCCAGCTTTTCAGCACAATCGAAGTCTCTCTCCAATGGTGATGATGATGGCGACTTTTTGCCGCGGCTTTTTGGCAGTGGCACGCGGCTCGCGACTCAGCGGCGGCACGTGGCTTCTTCGGTGCAGCGCTCCTGGCTTGGAGCAGCTTGGCTTCTTCAGCACAGCGTCCCCAGCTTGGGCAGCGCCAGCAGCTACTTCGCCGTGGCTTTTTTCGATTTTGGTGCGGCCCTCCTGGCTTGGAGTGGCAGGTTTCTTCGGCGCGGCATCCCTGGCTTGGGGCAGCGCCGGCTTGGAGTGGCGCCGGCTTGGAGTGGTGTGGATTCTTGGCTCGGGCTTCCTCTGTGCAGCTGCGGCACGGGTTGGTGAGGGCCTTCTCCATGTGGCTGCGGCACGGGCCGGCGCCTCCCCCTCCCTGCTGCGCTCGGTTCCGGCTTCTCCAGCAGCGGGAGGCACTCGGATTCTTAGAGTGGCGAGAGTTGCTCGGATTCTTAAAGTGGAAGGAGGCAGCAGCTTGGTGCGGGATCTCCAGGGGCAGTTTTCCCCCTCCTCCTGCAGCTGCATGGCCCAGGACGGGGGAAGGGGGGCCCTGGCAGCAGCTATGTGTCTCTCTGCACAGCGCAGCAAAAAGAGAAAGTTTTTGTTTTCTTTTGAGTTTTTATACCTTGCCACATCTCTACGACTTCTGGCTTCTGGTTTCCGGCAGAACCATGGCATCATGGGGGCTATGGTTCTTTGTTCGCTGTTTTAATAAGGCAGAAGTCCTTAACATGTGGGGGTCGGACTCCCACACAGCCAAAGCTCAGGGCCCTGCAGGTTGTTTCCATTCTTAGGGGAAGTTGTAGCAGTCTTCCATGTATTTGGTGGATCCCTGCTCATCAACTAAGGCCACAGAAATGTCTGGTTTTGCTTGACACTGTGAGACTCAAACAGGAGATTGTCCCCTGTCTATGGCCTTGACTGAGATGTTCCCCACCTCAGGCATTTCTTTCAGTGTCAGGCTCCCAGCACCTTTTCAATTGATGCTGAATACTTTCTCTGCTGCCTCCATTCCTGTTTCTGTGGGCTTCCTGCTCTTGTCTCCTAGGCACGCAAAGACCCCTTGCTCCCAGTGTGGCCTTGATTTTGAGCAATGAATGACCACTGTTACTTAAAATCCTTGAGTGTGAAGAGGCCTTACCCTCTCCATAAAGTTCTTGGAAGAAACATGCTCTTTATGCCAGAAGAAAATGTGAAATATTACATATATTGAATTAATGCCTCAGAGGCTCATTTACAGTCCTATTATAACTGCACAGTGGTAACCTGGACATACATAGCAGCGTGACTGTCACCATGGGCTATAATGCGCTGAACTTTGCAGACGCAGCAGTTTTCTCACTCTCCCTGAAGCATAAACCAACAGCCTCTGCACAGAGCAAACTCAGAGGTAGCATGCATGGCCGTACCCTGGAGCAATGCTTCTTTTCTCCTTTGGGGTCAGGGGAGGGAAGATATGCAATAAGTGAATTACCCATTCAGATTCCTCTGGCTAGTGTGCCATGTCCTCAGAAGCATCCTCCCACCAGGCTGTGCCAGCAATGTCCTACCTAGTTCTACATCACTGGTGTCCAGGATGAGTCACTAGGTCCTTTGCAGGCACATTTCCACGCCGTCAGCCAGCCATAACTCGGGCTCTTGTTAGCACAGAACATTCCTGAGTTCACAAACAGCACTCAATATGCAACACCACTTCCTCTCCTTAGGAACAAATAACTTGGTGTGGGGGTTCAAAATGGGACACTTGAAGGTTCTTCAGTGGACTGAAGCACAGGACTCAGCCCAGTGGCTCTAAGGCAGGATGGTGCAGTGGGTTTTGCACTCAGTTGCCTTGCTCCTCTCTGGGGCGTCCCTGTCCCTGCTGCAGGTATCTCAGGTGGCGCTGAGGTGGGTCTTAGACCACCATAGTCTGCACGCTGAATCATGTAGGAGAAATGAAATGGGTGTCAGAGTGCAAACTGAGTCAGAGCCTCCGTGGAGAGGACTGTGGTGGATGGTGGAAGAGGAAACTAGATGTCCCAAGTACACTGTCCTCACTCACAGATCAGAGCCCTTGCTAAGAGAGGGGTCAAAGTGATAGTAAGGCCCTTGTGAAACAATTGAGACAACATTTCTTAAGTCTTCACATGATATGCTCTCACCATTCAGTTTCTTCCAAAGAACCCCATTTAGAGGCATGAATTTTAATGTGCCAGGGAAGGCTATTGGAAAATGGGATTTTTTAATTTCAATGGACTTTCAAAGCAGACTTACTCCTCAAGACAAACTCACACCTTTCCTTGACTGAAAGTTGTATTAGAATGAAATACCATTGCCAGACAGGCAAGCTGGGCTGAAAATGTCCTCAAACCCAGAAACTCAACCCTCAGCCTCAAAAGTACTGACAGAAATACTTTTATTTTTCCTTTCATTATTGTTTTTCTCAGCTATTAACATTCTGCTGGTATATCCAATAGCATATGAACTGGCCATTTCCCTTCTTTTAAATCTCTCTGCAGAAGCAAAAGAAATACTCTTGCTCTTGGTAAATACAGCAGTGCAGGTGCTCCTTGCAGATAAGGCAAAAAAGCAACTTCAAACATTAGTAACAACTTATGAAAGCCATGGCTGAATTTTTAGTAGCTGAGTACCAGAAACAAGTCCTGGCATGTTTCATATTTATTGTTATTCAAGCACAAAAATCCAAGTTGAGAGATGGGTTAAATGATGGGATTTCTCTGTTGTAAGAAAAGATGGCACTGAGGTTATGTTCAGGTCTATCGAACATGAGCATCTGGTTTACTGCACGTTACAAGATCAAACAATAACAAAGGAGATGCCCATTTTGGGGCTAGCAGCTGAATTCCAGTAGAAGCAAGAGGCTACTAGAGAAACACTCATTTCTGAAAAGGTATTTAAAAAAATTGCTCTGAACCCCTCAACACCTCAGCCAAGGCAATGAGCAATGAGGGTACAGGCATGCCACAGCCATCAGCCAAATCATACACACCCAGTGCAGAATGGCAGGAAAAACACCCTTCCCATCCATCACACTTCTTCCCTACCACGTAAGACAAACCACAACACCTTCAGTCTCATTGGCAGTGCTTTGCCACATGCCATGAGGGCTGCCGAGGTTTATTCCCACTCTGATGGTGGGTGCTGCAAGGGGACAAGCCAGACCCTGGCCCCTTGCACCCAGGCTCTTCCCACAGCACCAGCACGTGTCTCCACTTCTCAAATTGTTTGAGGTCCAAGCATGGCAGGCCACACACACAGAGCTCACAGCACATGCAGTCTTATTCCCCCAGATTGGGACCCAGACGGAGGCCAGGTTTCCAGAAATGCTGCTGCTGTGGAAACCTGGGTTTCAAACCCTATGTTCCTACTTCCCATGGTCTGGGAGAAGGTGAGGGGCAGAGACACCTGTTGGATGGCTTGGGGGATATGAAAGTTTTGTGTGAAGATGTCCAGTTCAAGATGTCTGCCTCAAGATGACCAGAAAAGTTGTCCCGTGAATGACTACAGCACTAGTTCCCAGCCTGGTCCCTAAAGATAGATGACCAGGAATTTTTAAAACTAGTTAGCTACAATTAAATGTTTTACATGTGTGTCAGCCCCACACATTGAATTACAGTTTCCCCTATCTTTTAAGTGTTGCAGTTGAATTTCTTTTTCAATATCAAAGACTGCATTCTTTATCTTTATAATATATTTTTAAGAGTGACAAGAGATCGATAAAAACATGTAATTTAGGAATCCATAAAACCCACATAATTTAGCTTCATACACCATGCTTTAATAAAACAAGACATACCAGTCAGTTGGTCTGCACACAGGTATATATGTCTGTGTCTCTGATCTGGTTGATGTTAGGCTTTGTATTTTAAGCTCTGACAGCTATTTAACACTTTATTAGGAAAATCAAAACATAATTAAAATGTGGTCACATGAGCCTCCTCTCCTTATCTTCAATTAAAAATAATGGACTTGTCCCCATTTTTCACATGGGAAACAAAGAAAAGGAAGTGTTAATCACTCCCTCTCCCTTTCATTTTTTTATGGGCATTTGTTGCAGTTAAGCAAATGGGCAACATTTTTCTATAGGCCTGAATGACTGTGACAGGCAGCAACCAGCCTCAGATGTAAATAACTTCTGGATATTTAACATGACCCCACCTGGAAAGCAGAAAGCTCTAATGCAGAGAGCCCCGATGGTCTCCACAGGGATCTCCTTCCCCACAAAGAGGACAGAGCCGCCAGCTAGACAGAGAGCTCAGACCTGCCTGGCTGCTTGACAGCAGCTCGGTGTGAAGAATCAGCCAGCCACACAAGTATGTCCCTCAATCACAGTCATGGTCACAGTAGGCCAATGAAAGAAGCCAGGAGAAAACTTTCCTTCTGTAAAAGTGAGTGGCAAGCTGCTGAATCACTCTGGCAGGCAGGAGTCAGCATGTCTGGGGGAAGGGAAAGTCAATGTCTCCTGGAGGGAATATTAATAATAAAATCCAAAGCAAGGACATTCAGGACTCAAAAGGATCTTTACATTTACTGAAAAAAAACATACCAGGAGTGGCTCCATGCACAAATTAATATTTCAGGAACCGTAAACCAATATTCATTTTATATTTATGGTACAACATTATTCATCCACTAGGGTTTCAAAGTATTTTACAGCCGTGCACTAAGAAAGCATCTCATTTGCTATGAAATGCAGCCACCTTGTCACGGGAGCACAGCAGTTGACAGCACTGTCTAGGGCACAAAGGAAAAAACGCTGCCATGAAGGGAATTTGACAAAGCTCAGCACTACTGCTCCTCTTTTTAAAGTTTAGGATAGACCTACGTATTTGCAGAAGTTGGACTTAGGGACACAAGACAACTGGAAAAATTAAGTACAGTAACCACAGTTGAGTAGAGAAGTTTTAGACAAGTCCTTGTTGAAATCTGACTGGTCTAATGCACGTAAATAAAGATGTAATAACTTAATGCAAAACAGATTTTATTGTTCTTCCTCCCAAACAGGTCATAGAGAAACTAGCAAGGTCTGTCAGGAGCAACTCCTGTTCTATAACTCCAGGCAAATCCACAGGAGCCACCACCACTGCAGCAAAAAAACCATCGGGGATTCCCTCCCTGCTAGAGCTCATGCCCTCCTCAAAAATTTGAGAGGAAGCCTTCATTTCTTTTTCTCTCCAACCCCTACAGGCTCCCCTCAGCAGAGGAAAAGGGATGCAAAGTTAACCCTTTGATTACTAGGGACATTCTGTATTCACCAGCCCATATGTATATCCACCTATTCCACAGGCTGAATTTATGTAAACAGTCACTTTAATCAGTACCAACCAGCAATATCCTTCAGAAGAAAAAATGCAGAATGCAACACCTCTGCCACCAAACTAAATAATCCTGTATGCATAAATATTCTTGAAATATAGAATTTGTATCAGTAGCAACAGGAGCTGTGATAGGGGATGTGGTTTGTTACAGTCTGATGAAGATCAAAAGTCAAATAATGCACTCTCAGAGACAGACATTGCCCCAAATCTAATTTTCCTCTCAAAATACAAGTACAATAAATAAAATGGACAGCCAAAACCATCTACACAACTCCAAGCAATGCCAGGTGTTTCAGTTTTTATATGTTTAGGTATGTATATGTACTTACACATGTACATACACATGAACATCAATTTATATTTACTAGGGGATGAAGTGTGCTTTTGGTCTCTCTGTGAAGATTGAGTATTTCTAAAATAACCAGTAGAAATCAAGAGAGAAGAGAAAGGGAAAAACCCATTCAATTTTCATTTGGAAGAAGCTTCTGCTTATTGATAGGGCTTTTCTTTGCTACAATATTTGCTAGGAAAAAGAGGAAAGAAAATGTTAGCTGCAGATTACCTAGTACAAATGGAAGCATAATTTGGTGGAAACACGTATGTTAATGGGCATCAAGAACTGATGATTCAGAGCATGGGAAAGAGCACAAAACCTCCTATAGCTCTTTGAAAAAAAGATGACAACCAATGTGGGCCACTGGAGAGTTTTCAACTGAGGTATGTAGTATTTTACACAAGTCTTTCTGCCTGCATATGGTATCACAAACAGCACTTGGTGATTCTTGAGAAAGACCTCGGAGCCCCCTAGGGTAGCAAGTCAGGTGCTAGGTACTAGCACTGTCTCACAAACTGGAGGAAGGAGGCACTGTAGAAGGACTTGTCTTAACAAAACGGATCTGTTGGACCCTGCTGGTGCTGGGGTCAGTAACCTAGCCTCCTGAATCCATCCTCCTCCAGTCTAAGCACAGCCACAGGCTTGCTGCCCGCCTCATGCCTGAAATTGCAACTAATTTTATGGCACTGCTTCTATCTTTAAACATATACTCAATATACACTTTC
Source organism: Coracias cyanogaster (assembly GCA_033124195.1). Lineage (NCBI taxonomy): Eukaryota > Metazoa > Chordata > Aves > Coraciiformes > Coraciidae > Coracias > Coracias cyanogaster. The sequence continues at coordinate 68,034 of JAVSBS010002934.1, forward strand.
CAAAAACGTGTCCCCCTACACCTCTGCAGACACTGGAGTATCAATCATGTGAGCACTGTGTAAATGCTTGCAGAGTACAGTGGAGTATTTGGTGTAAAAATATTTAAGAGTCCAAAGATGAGTTAGAAATATATCAGATGAGCAATTCAGGGGTAGAGGCTAATTCAACAGAGTTTAGCTGGGACTGTGCAAGCAGGAGAGAGGGATTCTAGGTAAAGATGTCCCTGCTCACTGCAGGGAGGTTGGACCAGATGACCCTTCCAACACAAAATGTTTTATGATTCAAGCTAAATCTGAGCTCCTGACAAGAATATCTATTTAGTTGGTATCATATTGCCCTAGCAAATTTCCATTGGCTACTCATGCCTCAAAACCTGACATTATTTCCAGCTTTCTGGGAAAATAGTAGCTTTGGTGGGTGACAATTAACATGTACAATAAAACTTGTATAGATGAGAAAAAGGATTGCAAGTGGTATAGCCTGTATTTTAGTCCCAGTCCCAGAACCTCTGATAAATAACAGGAACAAGCATTTTCCAGCTCAGTGCTGTGATGCTCTGTTACCCGGGTGCTTGTATTTGTCACGAGACACACATACCCAGGCACTTTCTGTAAGGTGAGTCTTTCAATTCAAACATGAAAATCTTTTAAAAATAACCCACTGCTACTCTATTATAATCATGTTCTCTGCTAGTGAAGCTAAGCCAAGGACTCTGGGGACAGTGAACACCTTAATGTTCTTGGAAAGTCATTTAACATCTGTCTCTTTCTATTTAAACCCCGCTAATCACCCCATGGACTTAATTTTCCCAACCATAAAATGAGCCAACAATATCTACTTACCTGGTTTGTAGATAGAGATGTCTGCAGTAAAGGACATGAAGAGTGAAATAATTAATGAAGAAGACCTTTCTGTCTGCCACAGGGTTCACCATCTGTGTGAGGACATAGCGTGAAGATCAAGTTGAGTAGCTGAAGTGTCTGATAGACTGTTTTATACAGCTGAGTGTCATAAGGCTGCTGTTGAAAGGCACTGCGGGTCAATGGGACATCATCCGCTGTGCTATGTGGGACAAAAGGATGAGGTGGATGGGATGCAGTGGTGGGAACAGCCTCTCTTTGCAGCACCAGCACTAGGGTTTGGGAGTAGGCTTGGTGCAGGGCAGGGCATGCCACGGGGAAACAGACCAGTAGATTGCATTGAAGGATGAGTCACTCTCCTATCTCAACACTATTAAAGCTTACACTGATAGAAAAAACATCTCCATCCCAGACTCCCTGGTCAAGTTGCAGCACAAGCACCATAATCCAACCACTAAGCATCTCCCTACCCATGGCTGCTCTCAGCTGATGCCTCTTGCAGGACAGGGATGTCTCTCTCCTGTGTCTCCCGATGTAAGGGCAGGGAAATCTGTGCTGCTCCCCTGACAATCACAGAGGCAATTAAGGACTGCCTTCCAGTGCCACAACTCAGGCAAAAATCAAGAGGCCACTCTTCACTCTAAGTATCTAATTACCTTTTCATTCCATGGTCCTTAATCATCAGTAAATACAGGAATAAAACATTAGAAAGGACAGCTCTGGCATATACAAGTAGCTCCCTGCTCCAGTGCCTAGTCAGTACACCAGTTCCTTTGCTCTTCCCTCTCCTTGTTCAAGGTGTCACCCCCTCTTTTAGGGCACAGAACCTCATGCACCCTCATTCCCCACTGCCTAGAGCTGCTCCTGAGTCTGGTCTGCACAGCTACTGACACAGGTGACAGCCTACATCATTGCTGGGCTTACTGAAATCTTGCCCTTAAGCACACAAGTACAGCTCAGCCAAGTCATGTCCCTGCAGAGGCACCCAGTGCCATCCAGTGAGCATTTGTATATCCTTCAGAGAATGGAGAAGGCTGTGTAGGATGGTCCAGAATCACAGGTAGGTTTGACATGGAACTGAACACCGGCAGGACCAGATGGCACCACAGGACTCATCGCAAATGCAGATCCCCACACGACTTTCTGGTTATCCAACAAATGATTACCATGTCCCTTTAGGAGGTATATAGCATGTGCCAGTCCAATTACAACATATGGAGCAGGAGGGGACAGAGCCGTGAAACAGCAGCCAATAATGAAAATTAGCCCTTGGGGGAGGCAGAGGAGGAGAGACCTTAACTCTTCCTTTTGTTTTTTCCTTTCCCTATGTTTAGTTCCTTTCACTTCTTCTCCCTTAGCTTCTTTTGTTGTTTTTTCAATCATTGCACAATTCTTTCACAGTCAAATATTTACAGTGTTTTCAGTTCTTGATGGGTGCAGGCTTCTTCTGCCAGCCAGGGACAGAAATGCTCGAGGGCAGCAGCGCAACCCCTTTCAAGCCAGTCACCCATGAAGTCAGCTCCAGCTGACCCACAAGCTCTACAAACACAGCCCCATCTTGGAGTGTAATGCTCTCGTAAGGCTGCTTATGGTAATAGAAATTCAACATTCGCTATGAATAATCACAGATTTTATTTATAGTGACAAAATGAGAGGGCCTTTTATGCAATATTCACTCAGGTTACCTAGGTCAATAGCAGCCTAGTTGTAGTGACTCATACTGTGGAATTAAATATTTTAAACATAGCATAGTTATAGTCTGAGCCAGGCTTGCCTTCAGTAACTGCCTTGATCTTATTTTCTTCCTTCACTCCTCAAAACAGACTAGAGAATTCAAAGTATCCCGTGTGATACAGCACCTGGTTCTCCTTATCCTGCATCAGACATCAGCCACTGATCAAAGACTGTCTTTTGGAAGTTTTGGCTAGTGATCTAAAGGAAACAGGGGCACATGTGTAGCATGGGGCAACCCAGAGGCTCCCAGCCGCAGTACCAGGACACCATCCTTTCAGGGTCAGATTGGTGCTGCTCTTACAGTAAGGTCACTTGAGGACCCAGACAGCTGGGTGATTCATGCAAGGTCGTTGAGAAAAACAAACAGAAGAGCTGTGGATGGAGTTTTAAAGCGCTGAGTGCAAGGCCCCACCAGGAAATTGCCTGCAGGTTTTTTACGGTTCAGATGACTGAAGGAAGAGTGATGCTTTCTGAAGCCTTTTTTCCCTCCCTTGACATGCAATGAAGGACCTGTGCCTTCAGTCCAGGCACAGGTCCCGCTGTCCCAGTGTAGCTTCAAAGGAGATATGCTAAAGCAACCTCTGCTGGAGGTGCAAGTTGGTACAAGGGCTACCCTAAAGCAAAGACTAGAATAAAAGTGTCAGAGAAACAGCATTTGGGCTGGTGGACCTTCCTCACCTGATTGTTCTGCCTTTAAAAGGTCAGGCCAGTCATCAGAGAAGACTTGAGCTCTGTACAGTCAAAATCACTAAAAGCAATGGCAGTGAACTGCTGTGCGCTAGTGTGTCTCCAGTCCTGGGAAGATCCATCCAGCCTTGCCCCACTAGGTGGGAACAGAGAAGAACCCCTGCACAAATCCGCCGGAAATGATAGGTAAAAAGGAATGTAATAGGGAGACCATTTTTTGGTGATCATAAATTACCTTCTGTATAAGATGTATCACGCAAGGATAAACTCCCATATTTTTTATCTTACAGGGTTAATTTTGGCTGTCACTGCATACATGGACTCAAACTATGGGCCTGAAACACCTTACAAGTCAGGGCAAATTGGGAACGACCCTGCTGGAGGCCACAATTCAGACTCTGATTCCCCATCACGTTGGTGTATCGACTGACCGCATGGCTGCCAGCACACCAACCACATTCTGACATAACGGGCACTGGGGCAGAAAGTTCAGTGGCAGCACCAGCCCTGGGAGGTGATGCGTTCTCTGCAATTTATTTTTAAATATGCCATTCAAAAGGCTTCCTGAGACCAGACCATGTGCAAGCTGCAACCATTTTTCACACAAATGTATTTTCAGGGTGTCTACTATTTTTCCCCCCAGTAAAACTGGCCGGAAGAGAAACTACACTGAGACAAGGACTAAATTGCTCTGATACAAGCCTTTCCTATTTGGAAGGCACATTATTGGAACAATGGATATAATAAAGTGATGCTTGTTTACATGACTTTTCCATTAGCAGAGGAGAATTTGTGGGAGGTGTAAACTTTTCCAGACATTCAATTTGAGCTGTTTAATGAAACATTTTAACTAAAGCATCAGGGTATAAAAGGGTGATTTACCACAGCTTATTGCTTAGTTAGAGGAGAACATTTTAAGCAAATGCAAGAGATCAAGCCTACAGTCTCCTTCTACACATCACAGTACTTAACAGCACATGCAATCTTCTCTGCGTTATTACCCACTTACAAACCCAGACCACAGTCATTATTTCCAGGAAGTCCAAGAGAGTCCCACTAAGTCTGCTAAGGGAAGGAAAGGATTCACTCAGCAGTCTCTAGTTACATGACTGGGTCCGTGAAGGGCAGCAGTGTCTATGTTGGTGAAGGCATCATTGCTGTGTGTCACGTAGATCTTTGGCCTGAGGAATGGAACCTCTTCTACCAAAAAAACCCAAATGTTCAGCTAAAAACTGAGGTAATCCCTTCCATCTCCAGCAAAGCCATTTCTCCAGCAGGGAGTTGCAAAAGGACTGTCCGTTTACTCTGCAATCAAAACACTGCTCACCTCTGGAGGAGCAACAACTTCCTACGGCTGCACTAATGTGGTCAAAGTCTTGTGAAAACAGACGACGTGAACTAAAACCTGTCACCCACCATCCAGGGACTCATCAAAGGGATTTATTGTTCTCTCTTCTGTCCAGGCAAACCTGTTTGGCTGCTGAGTAAAGACAGCTCTTTGCAGTTTTTGGGTGGGTGCAATAGCAGGAAACAGCTTTCTCCTACGGCAAGAGCGGTCATCTTACCAGGCATGACTGCTCTCATTGTAGAGAAGGATGTATAAAGCAGAAGGAAGTTGTACTTCTCCATATCAATAAACCTGTTGACAAGTCAGCATGCTCTAGAGGAGCCCCAGTGCAAATGGAAATGGAGGTTGGAGTTGGTCAGGATGCCTCCATAATGGTCTGAGTATCAGAAAGCACTGACAGCTACCGTGCTGCCATGTGGAAGCGTCACTTACTCTAAGTCAGTTATTAATCCTTTATATAGCTGCTTCTTGTGTAATTAAGGCTCTAGAGAAGATAGAGGAGAAAAATAACTTAGGAAACTAAAAGTATCAATAGCTGCAGCTGAAGTTCTGAAGAGTTTTATGGATTCAGAATGCTGGAACAAGCACCATGAGCTTCCCTAGTAGAGAAATCATGTTCTTACATAAAATAACACCTGGGAGTCAGATTATGGTAACTGCCACTTCAAAGGGAGTTATAAAAGGAAGGAAATTGTACTCCAGAGTTTAGCCTTTGGACATGTCTTTATAAATAGCAAATTATGCTGGGGATATATTGGAAATAGAAGCCCACAGCTGCCCCTGCTCTCCTGGGAAGGGCAAAAGTGCTCTGCTCTAGCACTAACACAAGTTTCAGACCCTCCAGGTGAAAATTCTGGGGCCTCTCACAGTTTCTCACTACTGTAAGTCACTTCTAGTAGTGAACTTGCACTGCATCATCACTAGGCTGAAAAAGTGTGCATTTCTGTACTAAAAGCCCCTGCTCTTCCACATCAGTAGACCAGCAGCACTAATAGCTGCCATTAGCTAATAGCACTTGGAGCATTTTTATGGGTCAGCTGTGAGTTTGTGCATGACATCCATATATGACATATGGAAAGGAGTTCTCTGTACATGAAATTTGAAAAAAAAGAAAAAGAAAACAACAGTAGAGGGAAACCAAATATGAGAAATACAAGTGATTAGATGACACCAACATGGACAATGCAGTTCTCACAATTCTGAAGGGCCTGATGACCTCACAGTTCTTACATTTGGCATTACAAACCAGAAGCTCTGCCAGAGGAAAAAATCTTCAATGCATTAAGATGTCTTCAGAGTAAATGTATGAATAGCTTGATTTGTCCTGATGGATGGATAGACATTGTCACAGTTCACTTCATCTGACAGGACTAAGACTCAGACATAGTACAAATTGATTCAGAAACGGGAAGACTGCCATGTGCTATTACTGCTACATTTGATCTTAATAAGTATGTACTATAAACAGATTTTGGTGCACGGCTGCTTCAAGGGAAAAAATGTAGTGAAGCCCAGCAAGAATCAAAAACTCTCCTGAGTATGCTCCCCCGGACTTTGAAAGGTGGGAAGAATCAAGTTAAATCTTGTCCTGCTTTCCCCCTTTTGTCTTCTCCATGCATTCCACCATCACTGCACTTTGTGCTCCTACAGGGTTTGCTAAAGGCAAGAGGAGGAAGGAACGGACTCTATGCTGCATGTGGCTTCCTGATGTTGAATCCAAACACTCTTACAGCTGTTAATTTGTCTTCTCCTGCAGTGTTTAGAGGAGCAATTCTGGTTTTATTTATCCTGCTGTCATGCAAGACAAGCAGGGCTTTAGGATTCTTATCACAGAATCACAGAATCATTATGGTTGAAAAGGACCTCCAGGGTCATCAAGTCCAACCTCTGTCCCAGCATCTCTCTAACCACTACACCATATCCTCAAGCCCCGCATCTATTCGTTCTTTAAACACCTCAGTGTGAACTGATTTTGAGTAAATATACATTATACAGGCTGACAAACAGATCATTATTCAGCATATTCAGAATCCAGATCATTTAATTTCATAAGCAAATTTTTTTGCTCTTTAGCAAACTTAAAGATATTTCTTTGGACTGAGAAGGGTAACAAGCAAAGACAGAGTGTTTGTCTCTCTTACGGACCAACCTATCTGCTATACCCTTACCAACATAAATTGAGCAGAGTTGTGATCCACTGATTGATCCATGCATTCTATAGTCAGAGCTGTGCCTGTCAGCTCTGCCTCTAAAATATTCTTGGATATAAATGGGGATGTGTTTCAGGCTAAAGCATCGATACTGACACGCCTTCCCTCTGACTGCCATGAAAATTTATCATTTTCAGAGCATTTTAGGGTTATCTCTTCCAGGAAGAGAGCTTAAAAGGTTTATTCTAGATTTCAGGTTTTTTAGCTCATGAACACAAGTAGCTTCCTAGAATTATACAGTATATCTAGTACAGGTTTTGGTTTTGCACCATGTTCAGTGTAAATCTTTTGCATTTTAGGGATGCCCCATCTTAACCTTTCTTTTCGTTCCATTGCTGGCAGCAGCAGTTTTCATTTCTAAATCGCACTAACATGAGCAATGCTTGCTGCATAGGAACCAAAGCATTTGTGTCCTGGCAAAGCACTAAGAATGGATACAATTGCAGACAAGTAAAATGCCAACTAAATCAACTAAAAACTTGTTAATATTTTTCTTTTTCTTTTTATGATCGTGACAGTGAAAGTATAAATGGGAAACAGTAGAAATGCACCGATGTTAAGTATGAACTGAATTTCTACATTCTTTACTCCTTTGATGCAAATATGGAAAGAAACTTTATTTCTCAAGTCTGGATTTGAGCTGACTTTAGGAAAGAAAGCCATTTTTCTCTTTGACTCTTATGTACTTCAGCTGAACACATTTGATATGGAAATTCTCAACAGACTCCATATTGCCATTTTATAAGTGATTTTTCAGGGGAACAGAGGGGGAGCACTTTGAATTTTGACTCAGGCATTAATCAAATGGGGCAAGTCCAAATCATATTCTAATGCAACTTGTAACTCACATACCCAGCAGCACTTACAAGGAGTAAATGCCTGTGAACATTATGCAGCTAAAGCAGAGCAAGAGCAAAAATAACAAAATTATGTATATAATCCCAGAACAGTCTACATTTCATATGGTGTTTATGTAAAGTGGAATACAAGTAGGATGGATTTTTGATATATGCTACTCTACAATGTGAAGCAAATATTTGGACAATATAAAACTGGACAAGCTCTGCGTTTCAGGACGAGCTCAGGTAAAATCTAGCCTTCTACTCACAATTATTATTTTGTTAACTTTTCGCAGTATAAGGAACTCACATTTTCTTCTCATAATAGGGTCTTAGTTTTGGGCCATGCTTGGAGGTAAAGGCCATAGGACAGAAGTATTAGAAGGAAGATCTTACAAGGTCTGTATTGCTTCCCTGCTGCTCTCTCTGAAGCCTGCAAATGAGCCTGGCAGGAGCAGAATTGAAGGAGATTTAACTGGAGCTTTGGAAGAGCTTCACAGGGAGATGCGAGCAACAGTCCCTGGAGCTGCTTTAATTTATGATACTGCATGCACAAACCCACCTACCAATTCAGGGGACACAAGAGGGTAGTCAGACCTGTTTGCCATACCTGTCCTGCTCATCGCAGAGCACAAATTAGAATCAGAACAAATTTACTTGTTCTTTGCTGAAATAATGCAAAAAAAATATTTCTGCCTTTAATTTTGGTGTGTGAGTAAGTAAATAATAACTGAGGATGCTAGGAAATCTGTTTTTATAGGATTAGTTTTCTAAAGCAATAACTAGCCATAGTTCACCACATGCTGCATTGCATTTCTTTTAAAATTTCGTCTTTTTACCATGTATTCTTTTGAAAGGTTTTGGGCAGCACAAAGGGATTTAAACATTCTTTTGGGTAGTAGATAGCAAATGTTAATTTAGTGAATTCTACAGCCTTTGCGAGTTTTCTTTTTCAATTATTTTTGGATAGTAATAGTGAACTGAGCAAAGCAATCATGTAGGCAGTTTCCAAATTTGTGACAATTTATATTTAATGCCAATTATTAATTTGTCCTAAGCACATGGAGCAGCAGCCATAATAATGACATTCTAATTAGTCTTAGGCCTTAAGCAGCATATTAGCTATAGGTTTGGAATTATTTTTGTGTGCAGGATTTGCTGGTGACAGTTTCACAGCAGCAAGTGCAAATGTGTATTATTACAGCTTCAATGAATAGGAAGAATTAAATTCCATCTGGGATAGACATCAGCTTTAGGAAAACCTTCTCAAAGTTCCCACATGGTAAAGACCTGATGCTGCGTAGCAATACAGGACCTACAGCTGCTTGATGAAAGTGTGCTCTCTACATTTGTTTCTACATACGCATAGCCCTTTTAATCTGATGTTCAGATTAGCAAATTGCAATATTTCAACTACAAGTATCTCTAATGTATCATGGGATTGAAGTTTTTTTAAGGTAGGTTTTTTTTGCTGCCTTCTAGTTTCTGAGTATGTACCTTATGTTTTCAAAAATCCTCCAATGCAATCATTAAAGCTAGGACCATTTTCTTTTTATTCTTTTCTTCTTTGTTTTTGTTTCGTTTTGTTTTTTTTTTCTCCCTTTGGGCTGGGGGAGGGGGCAGAGGGAAGCTAAGATTTCTACGTATTTTTGTACCTCCATGATCTGAATCTTTTACACAGTCAAATGACTAATGATAAGATCCCAAGAGCTAGAAACAGTAGAAGTTTAGTCTTTCTGCATGAGGAAACTAAAACTGATAGTGAGAATTAGTCACGGTCTCATTCAAATGAGGCAGAAGTGATCACATGTTTGTCAGAAGCTCTCTTCTTAGTTATGTAGCAGGACTATATGCACATCACTTCAGACAATAGAGTTCCAGCCCGTACTGATTAGCCTCAATATTACCATTTTATACCTATCACAGGGCAAGAGATTGACAGAAAAAAAAAAAAAGCACCTTTAAATTCACTCATTTGCTAAGCATGTAAGTTCCTTTTCTCACACTTGATCTCAGGAGGCTGATGTAAATTATTTTTTTGCTCTCCTCATCTTTTTACCACTCATTTTCATCTGCTCTGTGGATCCCCTCATGATGTTTCCAATAGAGGTTCATTAATACAGCTGTCCTGGCATCCCTTGGCACTGTGCCTTAGTCTGCACTTTCCGGGCTGAAGCGTGGCTCCTGCGTAGTGCTCTGCTGGCTATAGTGAAGCAGGCGTTGACTCGAGCCAGCTCACACGTTCATCACCTCCTCTCCCCTTCATGCATTTCTAAGCAGTGGCACCAAGCTCCTTGCAGCAGAGAGTCAGAAAGGAAGGGAATGAAAATGAGATTTGAGAAACCTGTAAGGCTTGCCTGGTATTTTTCAGAGGGCATGACAAACCTTTCTCATTAGGCATGCGATCAAAATGGAGCCAGACGGCTCTCTCGGAGAATTAATAGGAGTTTCAGCACTGTGTGCTGAGTCTGATCATGAACCATGAACATAGCCAGACCCTGTGTTTAAATTATCTTTAGTAATGTGAGTCAAGTAAATACAGGACTGCTGTCTCTGCATTTAAGAAGGCTCATTTGTCTGGAATTTGTCTGTTACTGAGGCAAAAAGAAGAGCCAAAAGCAGAACTTAAGTGATTTTTGTGGTATCTTTCTCTCAGAAAAAAAAAGAGTTTTCTAACTCTAACAACAATTTTGGTCTCAAAACTGGTTATATAGAGATGTCATCTGACACTCAGGAGGTTTGCTTGCCCAGAACCACCTGCTAATGTGAGCATCAAAATGCTGTCTGCTCTCTCTTCTGCTGGCTTGGTCCAGGAGCACCTATACTCCAGTGAGGGTAAGGGCTGGGCTCTGCACCGACTCATCAATCACAGACTGGCTGCTAACTAATTTCCATTATAGTGTCCATCTGTGCGCCCCATTCTGCAGGGACAAAGAGCCACTATGTAATTATGGATAGGCCCTTAATTGTACCTGAGCAACTTTATGAACAGATATATGGACACAGAGATCAAACTTTGATAAGCATTCAACCAGCCATAGGCTGCACAGCTGGTTATGGAGTTTGAGCCAGGGAGAAAAGTTACCTGTATTTTCCTGGGCCATATGTATTGGAACTGGTAAGGAGAGGGAGAAAAGGGCTTTTTTTTTTTTCTGCACTAAAAATAAAACACCTAATTTTCCAAGTCAGTGTTGAGAATGGAATCACACTCCAAAGAAAACAATGGAAAAGTAAATGAAGAGGTATGTGGCGTCATAGATGAAATGAAATCCCTAAAGATTTTTTTAGATACAATGTATGAAATTATTTTGAGAGATTGAAAGACTGATGGCATAGAGGTGTCATCTAGGATTTCCACAGTGTTTTCTCTCCTCGTATGTCCTTTTTACTAAATGTTCTGGGGAACTGAAGCTCTTGAACCCTTAAGTGATAATGCAATCTAGAGTCTTAATTGTCATTTAATTGAGAACATGTGCAGCATACATAGCATTCTCCCTCCCAAAGGAATTGTAAAATATGTTTTCACTTGGAGTGAAAACCATTGTAGGGTACTAAAAGCCAAACTGCAGCTACCTAAATCATACCTAATCCAGAGGAATCACAGAGGAGCTGTGTATTTCAGCAATGTCACTCAAGTTACCTTTACAATTTGTGAGAGGAAGGTTAAAGTCAGACCCTCAGGAATTACGGGTTCAGAGAGCTAAAACACTGAGCCAACATTTCATTTGGAAGGATCTATCTTTAAAAAGAATGTCATAAAATCCTATATTTATTAATATAGCATCTGGGGGCTTTTGGACTCCATAGAAGCAAGCTAGTGTTATTGCAAAAGAAGTTTATGCAGTGTTATACTCTTGAAAATTACTGGCGTAAAGTTACTTAAACACACAGGAACATTCAGAGTTGCAATATAAACATGATTTAAAGTCATTTAGTAGGTGCAGTTATTGATATTGCGGTAGCACTCAAAGATTTCAACAGTGATTGCCACCACATGCACTGAAAGAATGATACTAAAGTGTTAGGAACCAAAAGCACAAACAAAATATGAATGAAATATGTTAACATGGTGAACTTCCATAGCTTGAATTGTGTCCTTTGTTAATTATGTCCCAGCCCTGCTGCCGGATTTCCCCTGGAAAATCCAAACTGTAATCAGCTTCCATGTGGGTGTAGCCATCTGCTTGTGCTAGCTGGACTTTTAGCCACGGTCATTATTTAGAAGATGCTTTTCTCTGTTACTAATAACACTTACTACTGCAAATGAGCTTTAAAAATGCAATCTATTTTCCACCATCCCTCTTTTATTTACTCTTTGATTTCGTTCTCTGTGAGTAATAGACAGGCATCTCTCATTACTGGCAGTTCTACTTTCAGATTTCAGATGCTACTGCAGCAGTTTTTAAAAAAACCTATCATTACAATAACTGCAATGTAATGAAAAGACTGTATGCTCTTATGCAGTTTGAAAAGAAAAATAATAACCAAGTTCTTGCTTTTCTCATTTAATCTATGTCTGATCCCTCCACTTCTTGCACAGTGTCTGCTGATAAGACTGTTGAGGATGTTAGTTGCTTTCCTCTGTTTTACTTACAATTCCGTTAAAGAATTGCTAGGATGAAAGCTGAAATTTCAAAACTCAGGACTAATATGTCAGCATGGCTTTGTGATTTTTGTTATTATGCTGAAGTTATGGCAAGGTTTATCGCATTTCATAAAGTAATATTTTTTTACTGGCTAGTGTTTACTTGCTATGCCAGGTGGAAAGGAGGTTTTGCCAGGAAGACTGATGATAAGGTCCTAGGGACCCTGGTCCCAGCTTTGTCATGGACATAGACTTAGATGTCAAACCAAACAGTTCTGATTTTCTGAGTTAGTTTCCTCCTACATGCAAGGTAGAATTAGGATGACAATATTTAATCAACTTAAATGGGAGGCATTAGACTTGAGATCTCTAATACTCTGTGCTATGATTCTTAGGAAGTATAATGAAGACTTAAATCTGGGGCTGGGATAACTGCTCTGTGTATTGCCTAGTTTCTACCGTGGAGAAGAACCCCAAAGTGGAAAAAAGCCCAGCAGTCCTGGCATTTTTCACAGCAGTGCAGCTCTGTTTGCAAAGACCATGAGCCACTTCAGCCTGAAAAGAATTCTTCCATGAATGACTGTGGCTACTTTAAACCTTTTCATATGGCCAGCGTGGTTTGTAGGAGATACCTCAGGACCTGAAAACCAAAGAAATGTAGAGTACAATCATATCTTACTAGCAATATTTTGGTTGCTGTTATCACAATTTATTATGTGACCTGCAGTGTCCCAGCCCATGGTTTTGTATCACACTTGAACAATGAAGTGAGACACCACGATGCCCTAAATATGTATATGACCCAGAGTAAATAATCTCTTCAGCCTGAGAGGGCTCAACTTCAGGAGAAGTAAAAGTCTGCAATGTACCAAATATAATCTAATAGCATGAAGCTGTTCTTTTTGGTTATAGATGGGCTACATAAGCAGTCTTGAAAGATTGCACAACTTTTCCTTTTCCCATGAGAAACCAGTATTACTAATGATTTCCAGGACAGTGCTCTCCAGAAACGATGGAGAACACCATCTCTGGATAGTATAGATGGAGTATTATCTGCAAATTTGAGTAATATGTCTCCAGACAATTCAGCAGCACCTGTGATTGATACTAAAAACATCTATTTATATTCCACACTTCATGTTTTTGGCAGGTTGAAAGGCTGCATGTTCCATCATTCTGACATACTGAAGCAGACCTCAACGTGACTCAGTGGAACAGTGATGGGATTGAAGTTTTTTGCTAAATCATCACCTATCAGTCTATTAAAAACTAAGCATATAAAGACAGTTTGCTAATTACTGGTATTAAATAAGTTATCTGAATACCTATAACACCTTATGACCAAACAGAAATGCATTATTTCAACTAACATGTTCACATCTGTTGAGAGATGTCCAGAAATTATTCATGTTGAAGGGAATCAACAACCCTGTCTGAATATTCATCACTCCCATTAAACTTACTAAAAATTTGCTGTGCAAGTTCACACTATTGGACTACAGGTACACAAGAGTTGCTGAACCAGGTTCAATATCACAATCACACTTATTTACAATATTCAGTAAAAGAATTTAAGTAAAATTACAGTATGTCATGATGGAAAGGGGGAGTCATTGATGGCTCTGGAAGATAGATGATAATGCACTTAAATTTTTTAATATATATTTGTACAAGTCATTGACTTTATTGGGAAATGTACTGATATTCTTTAATCCCCTGGGGCATCAGCACAGCACAACATGGGTGTCAGGTTCAGATCATGTTTCTGGTGGGCAGTCCCATGAGTTAGACAACAGGCACAAGTGCTTGGTGTTGCTTCAGCGTGTCCAGCTGCATTCTCCAGAGGCAGCTGGCACTGGCCTAAAGCATCAGGAGCTGACCACTTCTTGAGCTGTCTCCTCTGTGATTTAGAGAGGAAGACATGTCCTCGTATAAATGCTTTCTTCCTTTTTGTCTTCAACTTAATTAGCAATGCCAGAATTCCATCCTGAACATATTTTTTTGGCTACTTGACCTGTATTACTCTTCTTTTTTCCTCTATCTTTTTTTTAAAAAATAACACCATGCAAATAGATGTCTTAGAGGAAACAAATGCATCACAAATTGCAAAAATGTAAACCGGTCTTATTAAGGGCAAAAAGATAATGCAGTCAGATTTCATTATGCATCTGTTATAAGAGTAATTGCCTTTTGCAGTTGCAAGGCATTCTATTTGCATGCTGGAGATATTCATGGAGAGACAGTGCATAACAAACTGTCTCTTAGCTCAAGAAAAATAGGCTGAAACCATTGCCACCATGTTAATTCAGACAATGAAGAAGTAATTAGATGTCTTTAACTGCCTTCCATTTAACTATCTCTCACTCAAATTACTTTCCCCTATTATTCATTTTTACCCTTATTGTAAATGTATCAATCTTGTAAATGTTCATGTTTGGTGTGCTCAGTTTTGATAACTGACTGGCTAGGGAGAGTCCTTGGAAAGATGGGAGACTCTGTGCTCCCTGACTTTGTGAAGAGGTTAGGCAGAGAGACTGTCAGGAGCATAACGTTGAGAGCAGAAGGAAATGAAGAAATGAAAATACATTCAGGATACAGTATAGTCTGGAAAATATCATTAGGAAAATAGGTGGCTGGGGAAAAATCAACAATGTGAGCTGGAAATTACTTCATCCAGAATGGTAAAACCTGCTATTAAGATGATGGTCAGTACCTGAAAAGGCTGATATAAAACAAATTCCTCTTCTACCATCTTCTAAGTCCTCATGTAAGCTGTTCCAACTCCCTCCCTCTCTTCTTTTCTCACTCCCTCCCTCCACCTCAGATATTTATGCTCCCCCTTTTGCCAGGGCCCCTACCAGGGCAGAAGAAGGGGTCATTTCCTGTGAGACCATCACTCCTTGTCCCACTATAACCTTCCTGGCTGCACTCCCGGAACTGGCTAATGATTGCAGGCAGCATATGGCCTATGAACAAGACAATTCTTGTTTTTAAAAATAAAAATCAGGTGCTGGAAATGAGAGCTTGAAAGCAATATGTAAATGCTAGGAAATCAGTCAAGGGAGGACGTGGTATGGAGGTGATGAGCCAGACAGGCCAGGAGAGGTTCTGAGGAACAGGTATTACACAGTCTGCAGCTGGAAGCTTGCTTCTGGGTCTGAGCGAACGCAACATGAGAGCACCTGAACAGGCATAACGGCTTCAATATTAGTTCCCTGCATTCACCAGGATCTGCACGCTTTCCTGGGACTTCACCAGGTTTGTAAAAGAGGCCTGTGCCTGGCTCCATGGCTCACATCTGCAGAGGTTTTGGAGTAATTTGTTCCTTAGAACTTGCCCATCCAAATTCATGGGTTGTTATCTAGCTCAAGCAGTGGGCAGAGCTCTGATTTGGAGTATTTCACTGAAATGAACAAGATCTGAAGTGCTTACATGGGAATTTAGTGCCTCAATCTCTCTACTTTCCTGGTCTGAGAAAGAATTCTGCCTTCTGTGTCAGGTAGATTGCTGCTGTTTTAAGCTAGAGACGGAAGACGTTTGAATAAGAGGCATAATAATTACAAGGGAGATTTTATTCTTTGGTATTCTCAAAATAGGTATAGGGTTTCCTGTAACTGACATTTCACACTGACAGTCCTGAATAAAGAAATAACAGCAATATTAGGGTAGCCATTGAATAAAATGCTTACTTTGCCCAAACAGGCTTGAGAATTACATAGAGCAATATGTTTCCACTGCTGTGATGTGCATATTGCAGTGCAGTATGTTTCTCTACATGCTCCTTTTTTGTACTGGTTTTGTCTCCATATATTCAAATGTCATCAGCCCCCAGTGGACAACATCACAATGGTTTTTTGGAGATAAATAATGAAATATGAATGAGAAACGTTTACTATAACCCTATCGGGAAAATACAGACAGCATAGAATCTCTTATCCAATTTACAATGTAGAGGGATATTTTTGTCTTCTGCTTGTAAATTCATATGAATATTTATTTCTGCAGACTGTGGATTCCTTTCACCCTGAAAGCTCTCAAAACATCTATCCAAATTTTTTCTTTTGCCCTTTCATTATAATGAAATGAGTTGGCTTACTAATTCCCTAGTTGGCTTGGTAATTCCCTAATTTAAGCATTATTTGAATGATGCAGATGCTTTCTATGGTACTTACAAGACAGTAAACGTGTGCCGATTTTGCTCATAATAAGTAATGTGCATCAGGGCTGCTCTTCTCACGTTAGGGATGGTCAGGAAAATGCAGACTACAGGTTGTAGGTCTTAATAATGGTTTTCATGTACTAATCCAAAGTGCTGTCATTCCCATTTTTTTTCACTATGAGTATTTTTTTAGAATTAGTGCAATATGTTTCTGTTGGGAAACTGCTAATCCTTGTCTCAGTGCTGTTGAAATGCAGAAGAAATATCCTTCCGTACACTGAAACTATTGTGTATGAGAAAAGCTATTAATAAAAACAAACTCCTCCTCCCATTGCAAGCCATACTGCGCATTTGGGAAGGTAGAATTTTCAAAAGGAATGGTAAGTTCTTCTGAAAGAAAGATAAATTCTGTGGCCAAGGTTCTAGGTCTGTCCTGGTTTGGGCCAGGACAGGGTTAATTTGGTGCAGCCAGGCTATTCTATACCATGCTAACATCATGCCCCAGGGCCAGTTCCAGTTCGGGGCCAGTTCTGGGTTCGGTGCGTGCGTGTGTGCTCGGTCCGTCCCTTTGTCCCCGGTATTGCCTTTGTCTGTGTACTGCTTCTTTCTTACTGTTGTTATTGCTTTTGTTACTGCGATTGCTTCTTATGTGTTTCTGTATCAAACCCTCCTTATCTCAGCTCAAAAACGCATTTTAAAACTTTTTTTTTCCTTTCTCTGTTTGCGGGGGTGGGGAGAGAAGCGGAAGGGGCCACGCGGCTCGGCTACTGCAGAGACTCGCCGCGGCTTTACTAAACTACCACAGGGTCAAACTGGAGCTTGAAGTTTTATTAACCCAGCATCTTCAAAATACACACATCAGGTGCCCTCAAAGTTGCCGGATTTTAAATAGTGTGAAATATTTTGTAGGCGATGCTTGTGTAGAGATCTTTAAGATGTTTTCCTACATCTCTCTCTAAGGTGCAAAAATTTTCCTTCTTTGTATTTGTGAATATAATTCTCATCTGAATTCAGCATGATAAAAAAAAAAAAGCCCACCACGTTTACTGGAGTTAAAATCCAGGAAAACCAGACTGCTAGACCTATATTTCAGAAGTATTTTCCACCACTTAGTTCATTTTGATCAAATGATCTTCTGTAAACATCCAACAATAGGGATTAGGAAACTATATTGAGGCTTGTGGGTTTAAGGATTTTTTATTTGATCTCCCTGTTCATAGAGAACCAGTGTATAGCAACACATCTTTGAGGGTGATGACTATGTTAGAAAGCATGTATGAGAAAATACTATTCAGCATGCCTAACAAACTATTTGTGCTTATTTATAGCAAACTTATTTTCTATTTATAGAAAACTTTCCAAGCAGGCACCATCAATTTTAAATTGTTTGTAAATAAGAGTAATGGTGAGAATATCAGATATTTGATTTGTACCTTTCTTGTGCCTGCTTTTTTGGTGTTCATTGTATGTATTTCCAGAGTTGCGAAAGAAAGCAGGTTGCCTAGGGAGCAGCAACAAAAGTGTGATGAACTGTCCTTTTCCATGTCTCTCAGCCTTTCTGTGACAATTTGGTGTCCTGTGCCCAGCACTAAGTCTACAGCTGAGTGACTTCCAAAGATTGGAGCTCTTCTCCTGGCAGTGGTGGCTGTATAGTGTTTTTGTCTCTTGGGGAATACTGAAAAAAGAAATTTATACAACGCTAAATAAACATGGAAATAATTATTGGGTTGCAGAAAAGTCATGTAGACTGTTGTTGTGATAAAAATGTGGAGATTGATTTTTATTCATTTGTGGCTGATATTAAGAATTCGAGCTTAAAGAAAAAAAAAAACCTCCCATCGAGGCATAAGGCTCTGTTTTATCTTCAGATGCCTCTTGTGGTCTGCACAGCCCTCTTGAGCTTCAGTCTTCCCGTTGATATTATCTGATAAAACGCTATGTCAGGTATAATTTTTCAGAGTATGACTCTTGCTTCTACATCAGACTGGCACACAAACCCGCGTGCATACACCATGCGCCCGGCGACAGAATTCCCTGCCATTGATGCTGTCTCATGCAGAGAAATCACCCAGACAGGGTATTTCCATGCTGCCACTGGAGAAGCCTAGGAAGCAGGTTATGAATCTGAGAGTTGAAATCTGCCTTCAGCTCTTCCTTCTGCTCTGGGAAGGGAGCAGGCTGTCAGAGAGCTGTGCCTGCTGCCTCAGCCAGCCTCCATCCCCTCCAGCTGCCTCCTACCCACCTGCCACAGACCCTTCTCTTTTGTACAGCACTACGTGTCCTTATGAAATAAATCTGTGCATTTTACAAAGGAAGAAAAACCTCTCTATTTTTACTGGATTTTGTGGTTATTGCAAAGGCAGCAAGCAGAAGCCCTTCTCAGGGGCCGCACATGGTTTTTATTGCAGAGAACTTAAGCGTCACTGAAGACACAGAAGTTGAAAGCCACTAGGAAAGCAAAGTGAAGGAAAAATGTTGAAGCAAGACTGAAGAATGAGTACAGGAAGGCTGAGGAATGAGAACTGGGTCCCAGCACTTACATGGGGCAGCGTGGCAGAGGACGAGAGGTGGACAGTTAAGATGCGTTACTAGCAGAGCAGGAAGTGTCAGGAGATGACACCAGAGCAGCTATCAGCCTGTGCTGGAGGTCAGACCCGCTGCCTTTATTTGTTCAGTGCAACCTGTCGGATACAGTGCCACACCAATTATCCATCGATCTTTCATGGGTGAAGAGTGCAGCTTTCCAGTAATCAGTGTCTGGATCGTCACAAGTGACATCTCAGTGTGCTTTGAACTCGCTGTGTCTGATTCCTCAGCCCTGCAGCCCACAGCTACCAGCTTTCAGGAATACTTCTTGTAAGACTGGAAGGCAGCTACTGCAAGCTTGGCTGGCAGCACCAGGGAGGTCAGGCTTTCATTTCTAAAGTGCAGAGAAGAGAAACTGATAAACAGCTTCTCGAGGGGCCGTGGGGGCTTGGGGAGATGTAAACATGCTGCAGCAGGATCCGCATTACAGGCAGTGTCACGCAGCCACAGAGAGAGCTGCTCGAAAGACAGCAGTGAAGAGGCCAAGGCTGACCCTCCTCGGGAAGCAACCTGGCCATTACTTACTGCCTTCCTTATGCGAGACAAACACAGGGGCTACAAACCTAACAAAGCACCTGTAGCCCCTGAGGAACCAGAGTTACAGAATGCTTGAATCAGTTTACTGGGAACAGCATACACAGGTTGGAGATCTGATGTAACAGGGCAGTAAATTATCCATACTTTTGCTATTTGAACAGACGAGAGAAAAAAAAGCTGATCTAAATAGCTAAACTATTTGTGGACGCTTCCTTAGATACAAAGGCAAAACTCCAGTCCTCCTGCTTTGCCTTTCACAAAAGCTTGTACCCTGCTGCCATCTGATGGAGGATTTTTTAAAGAGGTGGAGTAGTTCGGGTACCTAGATGCTGTCAGGGCAAAGAACTTGGATTCTGCAAGATGCTGAAGTTCAGTGATCATACAAGAAAATAAAAGTTCAACATGGAGACATTTCTGAGGTCACCTACCTTGCCACAGTAATCCTTCCGAGAACCTGGCCTGATTCATTAATACCATCATTAACTTCCAGCACTTGGAGAGGCATGAATTATATTTCAGCAATACCGTGTATTGTATGCATTATTCTTCCCTCTCAAATACAGAGTTGATGGAGGATTGATGCTTGTTCTGCCACAGTTCGGCATGAACTCCATGAGGCGGCAATAAAATAAAACAGCCATAAAAGAGAAAGTGTTGTCGTTCCTGCTTGTGCTTCATTTGATGTCAATGGAAGAGTTGCAATTGAACCTTTAGAAAGGGTATTATCAGTCCTATATCTGGCTAGTAAAGCTGGCACAAAGCAGCAGTGTTAAAGAACAGCAGCCAGTGAACTGAAAGCAATAATGCTGCAGACACGGTGTTTTCTTAAACCACTGGTCCCAGGAGATGATCTGTATAAAGAATGGTTTTGTTTAGTGAAGATATGATACTTTCAGTCACCAGTGGCAGTGGTGGATTTAGTTGTTCCATTACCATGTGATCCATGTTGTGAAAAAAATTCGAAACCCCATATTCTAAAGAGCCAGTAGCCCACCTTCGCTTTTGTCTGCCTTCATTTAGAAAAAAAAAGGTTATTTGTTTGAGTTCTGTTTAACGAGTGCCGGCTGGGTCTGCCATTAAATATGGTTTGCAAAACAAGCCAGCCCTGATGTTTAACACCCTGACAATCTCTGATGTCTTTTATTTAAGTAATAAATCAGTGTTTAATTTTATGGCATTACGCTTTACCCAGGAGAGTCATTTAGCAGGTCAGTTTTAGCATAGTGATAAAACTTGGAGTAATGGGCTTGAAGCTGCCACTTCTCACAGTTTGTATTGGGCAATACTACAAATCTAAGTTCCCTAACATGCATTCAATTCAGATTTAATATGAGTTATTATATCCTGTGGTAATTAAAATTTCATTATTTATTGCAAACAGTTACGGAGAACTATCTACAGAGCTGTGGCTGCACATACCAAATTTGGCCTCAGAAGTGCCAAGCAGTATAGCCTCGAGTCTATCATGAAACCAAAATAGGATGAAATTGTAGCTTGTCTTCCATGTCACTGCGGCCACTGTAGTTGTGTTTGTGCATGTTTATCACCTTCATGGTGAAATTGTCATGAATGTGGCACAGAAAGGAGACACTTGATGAGGAAACATTCCTGGAAACTCTGAGCAGACTTTTGAGGTCCTACAGCTGTGACACCAAGTGTAGTGGAGCATGGGGTGAAGACCTAAATTAACTTGTCTTAATTTCTTCAAGTGTAGCGCAGCTAAGCCAATGCCCTCACTGTCTCTCCTCGCACACCAGTTTCCTTTCATTGCTGGAACACACAGAGAGTTTGCTATCAGCCCGCTGACAGGAAGAACTGCTTCCTCCATCTCAGACAGCACGCCGTGAGGGCTGGGCTAGGCTCTGCTCACCCCAACATGAACAATCTGCACTAACAACCGCCCACCAAACACCCCAGTCACAGATCTGCGTGAGCTACTGCTGACAGAGCCAGCGAGGGAGTTCAGACTGCTCAGAGAAGTAATGTGGTTGCAGTATTATGGCCCAAGAAAAGAAGAAGACACATCTCCAGATGTATAGCAGTCCAGCAGCAATATGAGAAATAGTAACAAGGCTGTAAAAAACAAACAAACAAGGAAACAAATTAGCAATGATGCATTGATGCATAGAAGACACGGTCAATTCACCTGCTCTGTGCCTCAACATTCAAACTTCTTGTGTGATGGAGATCAGAGAAATGGGCACAGACTCATTAATGTAGGTGATACAGAAAGAAGCGCTTGTACCTGACTTGCATCTGAAGCCTGGGCTGGTCGGACACAAAGAGAAAAATGCAGGCCTGTAGCAAAAACACTGTAGACAGCACAAATACTAGATAAATGCTGCTGCAAAAGCATTGGTTTCCAACAGTTTGCTGTTCATCATCTAACTGCTATTTTTGTAGCCTCCAAGTTGGAGAAATCGTTAGTGTCCAGAAATTGCTGGGAAGAGGGACAGCCAGCCAACTTTTAGGGACCTGTCTGAGCAACCAGTAAGGCCACAAGTTGTTTTTTCCTTAACCAAATAACAACTTCCTAATTTTCAGCTACCGCCTGAGATTTAATTTTAGACTCCAAGAAAAACTAGTGTTTCTAGTGTGTATGTCATCTGATAGGTCTTGAAGCAGGAAATTATAGTTGTTGAGGCTGAAGGAAAAGGATTGATCAAGGGGAAACAGCAGTCATTGTTCCTGGACAGAAAGAAGAGACATGAGTTCTGTTTTTCACTTCTGTGGTTGTACATGAATCATAAAATCACAGACTCATTCAAGTTAGAAAAAACTCATCAGATTATTGAGTCCAACTGCTAACCTAACGCTACCAAGTCTACCTCTAAGTCGCAAGTGCCATATCTACACATTTTTAAATACCTCCAGGGATGATGACTCAACCACTTCCCTGGGAAGCCTGTTCCAATGCTTGACAACCCTTTCAGTGAATAATTTTTTCTTAATATCTTATCTAAACCTCTTATTACTTTGGAGAAGAGACTGACACCCACCTCACTACAACCTCCTTTCAGGTAGTTGTAGAGAGCAATAAGGTCTCCCCTCAGCCTCCTTTTCTCCAAGCTAACCAACCCCAGTTCCCTCAGCCACTCCTCATAGCACAAGCATTCACTAGCTTGGTTGCCCTTCTTTGGACATGCTTCAGCACCTCAATGTTCTTCTTTTAGTGGGGGGGCTCAAAACTGAATACCGTATTCAAAGTGCAGCCTCACCAGTGCTGAGTACAGAGGTACAATCACTTCCCTAGTGCTGCTGGCGACACTATTTCTGACGCAAATACTATTTCTCATACAAATTTCTGGGGAAATGCTGTTGGCACATTCCCTGGGATGTCCATACTGAGGTAACTGATGTAGTGGTCAGTGAATAGGCAAGACGTGGAGTTGGTGCTCATGATGAAGAAGCTTAGATGAGAGAAAGCTTCATAATGAGATGCACTTTGGAACAAGAAAGGAAGAAACAAAAAACAACAAGGCTGAGGACCATAATCTTTGCTTCAGAAAAAACTTTTGTGTGAATTATTCTCCCCACAAAAGCTAAGGTTTTCTGCCTGAGTTTTCTGTTTGGCTATTTCTTTTTACTGCTCTGAGATAACTATTCCTGAGGTTTTATCTTTTTCTGGTCCTTTCCTTGGTAGGTGACACACACTACTTGAGGCTCAAACCTATAGAGTCCATTAAGGCAAGTACCAGTTTTAATTCTTCAGCCTTTTTACAGGAGGCACAACCTATCAAAATACTGGTGTGTTTGATTAGTACTGTTTACCTTCAGACAGGCCTATGTCCTTCTCTTCATTAAGATACGATTTAGGATTTAGAGTGGATATCTCTCTGACAAGCATGTTCATGTGGCAAGCTTCATAGAAAGACAAGAACTTTTCCTTTTTGCTTTTCTACTTTTCCTTTCTGAAGGGCTGATAGCAGCACTCAGTTATGATGTTTGCTGGCAGCCAGCCCAGCACAGTTGTTCAAAGTCTGGATCTTTTTTGTGTAGAAAACTGTGACTAAGCCACCTTCAAACAGAAGAAACATCAGATCGTGCCAATATCTAAACCTTTCTGTACTTGGTTATTACCCTCCATGGCTAGATACGACTCTTCATATTGCCTTTTCAATCATTCTGATTTCTGTTTCCCTCAAGATTAAAACTCATGGGAACAGGAGAAAAGGTTTATTCTATTACTTTGAGAGGCCGGTCTGCTAAAGCTGCTCATCAGGAATACTCACAGGAGCTAAGGCAAACAGAAAACTGGGCATCAGGCCTTGCATCGAGGAGGAAAAGCCATACCTGCCCTGTTGTGGTAAAGCAGGCTGGCTGCACAGAGCTTTAAAAAGCCCTTCAAAGCTGTGTGTATGTACAGACTTTTTTTTTCACCAGGCTTTTAATTCTTACCATATCTCTTCAGTTATGGTAGTGTTAAATGAAATTCTGTATGACGTTACGTAGGTTAGATAAGCTGAAGGGATTTTATAGCAGTGGCACATTCACGCTGTAGAAGGACTAAAAGCTATTAAGGTCAATATAACATTTCCTGATTTGCATCTATAATTAGGAGTAGAATATGTCCTATCCATTTTAAAGAGTGATCTTATTTATGCAATGAAATATGGTTCATCTCGTTAAAGAAAGAAATCCATCTTGTCTTAAAGTAAAATTTGGCACACAATTCTATTATTTTTTGGTTTTGAAAAGCATTCTATTTAGGTGACGACACAGGAGTAAGATAAATTTGGCAGATAAATAGTAAGCTGGTTAAAAAATATGTTTCATTCTTTTTCAAGCCAAAACTTTGTAGATGTGTGGATGAGGTGGGGGGTGGGAGGGGATGCAACACAAACAATTTCTGTTGATATTTATTTTCAAATCTAATAATAATCTTTTAACCATAAATTTATCTGCGGCCTTAGGGAGTGTTTGCTTTTTCAATTAGCTGAAGAATGAATAGAATAGAATAGAATAGAATAGAATAGAATAGAATAGAATAGAACAGAACAGAACTACTGATCTGGTAACCTGCAGCTTTTCTTTCCCAGAAGGGGAGGCTTCTAATACTATTGCATAGTTTGTGAAAGCATATATAGCTCTTAACATTGGTATCATGCTTCTGTGCCCTCTGCCCCTCTGATGGGGCAAATAGCATCAACTGTCATTAAAACTTGTCATAGTTTAACCCCAGCCAGCAACTAAGCACTATGCAGCTGCTCACTCACTCCTCAGAGAATAAAAAAAACCCCTTAAAACTCCTGGGTTGGGGTACGTATAGTTTATCAAGTAAAGTAAAATAAAACATAATAATAATATATAATAATAATTGTAATGTAATGAAAAGGAATATAACAAAGAGAGAAATAAAAGCCAAGAAAAGACAAGTGATACACAATGCAATTGCTCACCACCCACTGACTCATGTCCAGGCAGCGTCAACCCCCCCAGCCCCTTCCAGCTCCCCGCAGTTTATATACTGATCATGAACTCCCTGAAACCAGGAGGAAACTGAAGAACTTGTCTTTGCCATGTGGGGGCCCTTAAAAGAAATAGTGCAGATATGCACTTGTAAAAGAAGATTGGTTTTGCTCGGTAAATATATATATATATAACCAGTACTATCATAATAAGATGATTATGAGATTGTATAAATACTCATTATATGGAGAGAAAAAAACCCACTAAAATCTGGCAGGACAGGTTTAATCTGCAAAGTAAGCTTTCAATCTCTGCTATTTGTCTACTTTTCTCAATAAATATTTATGGATAGGATTGCTCTTTGGCTAGTCATAGGAAGACTCTAAACAAGTTTCTCTCCTTCCTGTGAGTGTTTGAGCTTTTCATCGAGTCATGACCTTCTTTTTTTTGAAAAGCCCATCAGTCCTGTTGTGAAGCAGGACCTGTTGCTCTCTCAGCAGAATTCATACATTTTTAGATGCAGCTGGAGTAATCCTCTTTGCTGCCACCCAATTCCCCAGCCCCCATTGCCTCTGCAATCACAGCAGCTGCCTCACTGTGCTCAGCAACTGGAAGAGAAAGGACATTTTGCAGGTTCAACTGTTCTGCTGGAAACTCAGTAATGAGATCAGGAATGACAAGGTGAGCTCAGCAGAGGCTGAGCTCTGAGATGATTTTTTGCTAACCCTTTGCTGGCGAACCCTTTCATTCACATTCCCTGAAAAATCAAATTTGAATCTGTCATTAATTGGTAGTCTTTGTTCTTCCTGGTTTTTTGTTTAGGGTGGTTTTTTCAAGGAAGGAGAAGGAAAGAGGGAGGGAGAAGAGGGTAACTGAGGGGAGAATGTCTGTCTTTATGTGCTGCTACATTATTTGCCTTTGAGAGTGCTGTCACTGAAGAGATATGAGAGTAAGTATTATACTAGAGAAAAACGAGAAGCCCCTGGATTGCTGACATATACTAACAGGAGTACTTAATAGTATATATTAAAACTGTTCACTTACACTGAGACAATACAATACAACCCAGGTGCTAGTTTTATCTTCATTGCAAACACAGAGTTCCATCTGGTTCCTCCTCGTCATATTTTCTGTTTTAACCTGTATTTGTATTTTGAGCTCACAAAGAATACATGGCAAATTCAGAAACAAATGGCTATAGACACAGGACAACAGCAGACCGGGTGAAGTATACCCATATCAGAACTAGTGGTTGAAGCCAAATGCTGTGTTCTCGAGCAGATGTAAGATCACTGAGAAGGTGACCCACCATCACATGCACAGACTTGATATCACCAAGATTCACCATACGGAGTTTAGTTTACCAGCTGTTATGTCTGTTAGCAATGACTACACAAGAAACATGCAATGCGGGTTACAGGCTGCCTATTTATAGTCTGAGAAGGGAGGAACGAGATTAGTTTTCATTACAGTGACTAATTTGAAGGCTGAATCTGAGCCAGACCAGCCTCACTTAGAGGGTCAGACTGCAGTCGAGGTAATTAATACAGGCATACGTTAAGTTTACAAGGCTCCGTGCAGTAGTATATACACTAACGAACTCCTGCCAAGCGACTACAGATAAATGACAAGAATGCAGCATGAGGCAGAAAACCTGTGGTAGGGCTGAGTATGGGCCCGGCTTTCTGCTCTCAACTGGCTAGCCCTCCGTCTCAGTGCCTGGATAGATGTCTGTGCTCCGGTGGCCTGGGTGCACCTGCCCAGCTCGAGTGCCTCCATCTCCAAGGTTAGCTCTGGTTTTCTTCCAAGGCATTTTTTGACTCATGTGAATGTTTCCTTAGAGAAACATTGCGTTTGTTTCTGTCATTTGGGGGATTTTCTACAGGAACAGAAGCTGTCATACAGGAGCAAATTCCTATGAAATTAGGCAGTTTCCCTAAACCAGATCCTGATTCATATCCGTTTCTGGGCAGCCCAGTTTTTCCTCCAAGACTGCCTTTTAACTGTATATTTAAAGTCTCAATTGATCCAATACAAGCAAATTGTAGTCCATTTGTGCCCTTATGTGACTTAAGATTGCCGTTCACAAAGACTGTGTTTTCCTGATGAAGGAGATAGTAAAATCCAGTGTGAGAGTACAGCTGTTCCCTCTGGCAGAAGAAGAAAGGCTTCATAGATCAAAGTGAAGCATACCTGTGGTGTCAAGCAGCCCATCCTCTTCACAGCTTGTGAGTAGTTTCTTATTTAGATCGAATACAGACCAAAGCTCCTATTCTTTAGTGTACCCTGAACTTTTTCTCACCACCGAATGCCTAATCTAGTAGCCATAATAGTAAGCATGACTATGATGCTCCCTTTCAAAAAGTTTAGGTCTGCCATGACAGATATTTATTTATTTTTCTGATAAATGGAGTCCTGAGGAGCCTTCTGCTTTGGGCTGCATGATATCACAAGTAATAGAGTAGCCTTTGAGGCTCAGGCAGAGCCGGAGTGAAATTCACTAGCAATCTTCAATAACCAAAGTAATTTATTACATTTATTTATATTTATATTGGAAAGAAATGTCATAACAAGTAATGTGACATGACAGGTATCTTGGTCATCATGAGATAATTACAGTCATACAGGGTTACATAACACTGTGAAGAATCATTTACTTCTTAACACGTAGTGAAATATCTGTCATCTTTGCTCTTTAAGTGTTGATACAAGTTTTATTTGCACATGTATATATTTTTATCCATGAATGATATTGCTGCGTTGGTATGTTGCTATTTGAGCAGGCAGAACAATGTTATGAATTGTGTTTTCTATTTTTGATATGTTTTGACACTCATTTAATGACTTCACACAGCAGCAATGCATTTGGATAATGTGAAAGGCAAGAAGTAAATTTATGGAAATTATTGTCAACACTTGTATCACTTGTGTTCAAATTCCAGCCAAGTTCAGTACTTTGCTTCAGGAAAATAAGATTGTAACCATAGTTCAATGTGTATGTTGACAGTCCTACAAGATCAAGATTCAAAACGACATTACAAAGGAAAAGAGAAAATAAATATTTTCTGTACCTCAGAGATCATGGAGTCTGGAGCCATAAGCCATGAACAGCTTGGCCAGGATCATATATGATAAGAATGTCAGAGCCCAGAAACTGAATTTAGACTGACTGAATTATGGCACAGTGCCTTTAACCCAAGTTATCCTTCCATTTTAGATAAAATCTTCCTTGCAAGGGATTCCTTTTGTGTTCTGGAAATCTAGTTGTAGATGTGCACATTTTTGCCACTTTGTGCCATGCTTTCTAAAATGTCTTAAGGCGGTTTTTCTCTGCAAGGTTTTTGCTGTTATATGCTAGCAGAAATGTTCCTTACAGGTGTAAAGTTATGAATGACAGTTTACTGGAGGGACATTGAGCATGGGAAAACAGAACGAATGAATGAACGAGGAAAGAAAGAAAGGTAGAAAGAAAGAAAGGTAGAAAGAAAGGTAGAAAGAAAGAAAGAAAGAAAGGAAGAAAGGAAGAGAGAAAGAGCAAGAGAGAGAGAGAGAAAGGAAGGAGGGAGGAAATAGAAGGCAGAGAAAGATCTTTGTTTCTTTTTGAGACGTCTTTTTCACACTTCATTTTCTCTTTCATTGCATGTTATTTTGGCTGAGATGGAAAAGATTTGGTAGGTAAGTGTTCAGTAAATGCTCTCAGATTTGTATAAATTGAGTGTAATGCCATGCACACTAGAACTATGCCAGAATAATGTGAAAGAGGTGAGAATCACATGTCCTGTAGATGTAGAGGAGCGTTTTGCTTTCACAAACCATTTCACCTCTGAAATACTAATCTCATTTCCGTTTTTTAGTGAGATGGCTTTCCTTGCCATTTTTATTCAAGACAGAGTCAGATTTTTAATTTATTTTTTTTTTCCTGGTCATTGTTCATACTTTCACGGAATAGTTGAGGTTGGAAGGGGTCTCTAGAGAAGTTAAACCTTTAACACAAGTTATTGGTACTAGACTTTTTCTGAATGCTAAAGCTAATAATTCTCTGTTGGGACATGCTATATATAAGTATTTTTTATATATTTGTAAACTCTGGTTGGTTTAATCCTCATTCAATTCATAAGGGCATTTTTAATATATATTTACATTTAAGATTCTCAGTCTCAGTGCTGCTATCATTCAAGTCCATAA
This sequence comes from Coracias cyanogaster, assembly GCA_033124195.1. Classification (NCBI taxonomy): domain Eukaryota; kingdom Metazoa; phylum Chordata; class Aves; order Coraciiformes; family Coraciidae; genus Coracias; species Coracias cyanogaster. Next base: position 97,174 of record JAVSBS010002934.1, read on the forward strand.
GAATTTTATGACTGGCTGCAACAGCAGTGCAGTTGATCCCTTCTTCTCTTTCCATATGATGACCTATTTAGTCTAAAAACTTTTAGCTGAGGTTCTGGTTTAGATTTGTTACTACACTACATATATTTACTTGCATAACCATTGTGGTATTTGAATGACAAGCCAATGACTGCTCAGAGTGAGAGCTGCAATTCTCCAGTGAGCTCACCTGTGTAACTTTGCCCATGTAACTTTACTCTCTAATAATATTATTAACAATGGCACTTGTGGTGATGTTAAGATTAACTGGTGGATAAAGGGACAGGCACAAGGCTCTAGGGGACCACTTAATGCAGGAAACTTCTTTTCAAACTGAAATTTTCTAATTACTTTTTCTTTGCATTCTTTATTTTAGAGCACTGCTGAGATAGTGGAATATCTACTACGACCACAGTAAGATCTTTGGGCACAGTGGTAGACTTAATGAGTTATTTTAAAGGTAAAGAAGAGGCAGCAAATGTAAGAAAGGCTCAAATGCAAGCAAGTGAGAAGTTTCTGTGCCATAGACAATATCCAAATGAATTGTAAAATTGCTTTTCAAAGACCCTCTTGCAAAGTCTGATATTAGTGGCTGAAGGGGAAAAGGCAAGGTCATCGTAGGCATATCAAGGAGTATGTCCAGGGCCAGAGCACATAATGCAGCAGATGTTCTAGCCAAAGCTTCAGTTTATGGAGTGGAATGGTATCGTAACATAGGCTCCACTGATTCCTTTCAGTTCCTAGGACTGGGAAGCCACCGAGGTGTTAAGCCCTTGGCTGTTTGGATTCAGCACAGGACGTCCCTCTCTAGAATACAAATTCTGCACAAAGCTCTTAATTAGCGGCCTAGATAGTATGAATAGCAACCATCAGTAAAAACCATGTGCCTAGGAAATATATTATGGGAAGTTGGACCTGGGATAATGTTACAATGACATAAAACTGGAGTGGCACCATGAGAATGAAGATTGTAGTTTTACTCCTTAACTGTAGGTTTGATCTAGAGTTTAAGTATTCCTTAATTTCTGTGGAATTGGGATTGGGATATGAACAAAGGCATCATTGAAAGTATATTTCTACTTATAAGCAGTAGAACAGTGTAACTTTCTATTAGTGCACCTACTGACTTAAATTACTACTTCAAGCAACTGGTTTTAGCCATAGGTTTCATCAAAGTTCTAAAGACTGTGATTCGTCAAAGGACCTAGTCATATCTAGTGAGTGAAACATTCTCAGTTTTAGTTCACCACGCTCTGAAATCCATCCATTAATAGAAGATTAAGCAAAATGATTTGATGATCTCTGTGAATAACAGGTAATTGGTAATTCTAGAACCAACGACATGAAGAATAGTTAATGTACTACATAAAAACTAAATTGCATCTTGCATTTTAATTCTGAAGAACGTTTTCCATTGTGAAAGTGGAGCTGCTCAAGGAGAACACAAATCAAATGGTCAAAGAGCCAGAACAGCGAGGCCGGATCTGTAGCCAAGCATCAGTGACTTTGAATCCACACATAGGAACAGAAATTCACCCTAAGCAGAGAAACTTTCCTCTTAAATGAGAAAATGTAGAAAGGGGAGAGCTGCGTAGAGATTACCTATCACATCCTTCTTATAAAAAGTCATGCCAGGGATAGCAAATAGCAAGAGCAGATCCATTAAGCTCAATGTTTTCTTGAATTACTCTCTTTATGTCTTTGCCTTACATCTTGCACAGTCACGTGCTGAGCGTACAGTGGTTATGCAGTATTACCAGATGGGAATGGTAAGCTATTATGATTGCTTTACACAGCCGTAAACACCCAAGTCTAGGCAATATAAGGCAATAGAGAATCAGATCCTCATAGTTAGTAGCATGGTTTGTGGATAACAGTAGGTTCCTGTATTTAATGTTTACCATTCTGGCATCATGGCAGGGTTCCTACGCAGTGCCTTGACTGTGACACAGGGGTGATCAAGCTGATGGTTGCAGGTCAGTTATTGTGTAAAAAATTCCCTTGAAAGGACACCAGTTTACATGCATCATTAAAGCTCCATCAGCACATTACACAGCTCCAGGTTGTAAACCATGCCAGATCAGGACCTTTCATTCTTTAGACTGATGAAAGCAATGATGCCAGCAGTGACAGGGTATGCATCGTGATTAGGCATTGTGACCAGGAGGCAAGACTTTTGAAAAATGATTTTCCAAAGATGATTGCAGGTAACACAGCAGGTTCTGGAAACTTTTCTGCATCACTGAACCTGCTTCATTGACTCCAACATTTCGCTGATAAATGTGATTGTACTTTTCCCTCACTCAGCAAATATAGTGACTGGCAGAGTAAAGCAAACTTTAGCACCCGTGTTTATATCCATTGATCTATGTCTTGTAAGTGTTATGTCACTTAAGAATCTTTATGAAAACTGATAATTTATGACAGCAAGGAGATAAACTGCTATCCATCTTACTGCAATCTTAATGTAAGCTGGTTTATGTTCTTCATTACTGACCATAGTACTCAAGTTGATCCCAGATAACAGAGCAGACCCTTTCATTTCTAAATAAGCAATTTAAGATTAGCCTGCATTTGTAGTTCCTGAAAGACAGTTACCTTCTCCTCAGTATCTTGTTCTGCATGAAGGAGTTTGGTCCTTTAGCCCTTAGACCTTCAGTGAAAAGGTGACAAATTCTGTGATGACATAACCACGGACACAGCAGTGGCAGCCAGGCGGAACTTTTGGCATTTGCAGTAGAAGAAGAGGTGGCAAAGGACTATGAGTGGAGACCAGCCAACCTTTCCTTCCAGACAAGGACATCAGTGGAAGATCACCATCCAATTGCGCAGAGACAGTTAACCTTTTTCAGGAGCTAACTTTCAGAAAAGTTGCATGCAGTGAACTTCCAGAAGAGAAGCTTCAAGTAATTACTTTGAGTTTGAGGTGTTAGATAGAAATCAAAGAGATTAAAAAAATATAAGCAAAACTTTTCAGTTCAAATGTACTTTCTTGTTTGCCTACATCTGAGCATATTGATCTCTTCCTGACTTTCAAACTCTAGACCCCTGCAAGCTTCCTGCAAATCCTAACAAAGCTGGACTCTCAGCCCAGTTCTGCAGATTCCTTTCATCCCCCAGGGTTTTTTAACACTGCTGTTCTTTAGAAGGAATCAGTTTTAGCTAAATCAGCCAAAATAAGCTGTGACAAGCAGGTCTTGGAAATACTTGAAGTTTGTAACATAACTTCTTGTGACAGGCACTCAGTGAGATAACTAGGAAAGATGCCCTCCTAGACTTGCTTTTTATGAATCGAGAAGGACTTGTGGGGGATGTGAAGGGTAAGTGGCTGTTTTGGCCACTGTGATCATGAAATGGTAGAGTTTAAAATTTTCAGAATAATGATAAAAAAGGACAGCAGAGTTGCTACCCTGGACTTCAGGAGAGCAAAGTTTAAGCTATTTGGGGAGCTAGCTAGCAGAGTGCCCTGGGGATCTGCTTTTGAGGGCTTAGAAGTCCATGAGTTCTGGTCAGTCTTTAAGAACCATATTTTAGAAGCACAGGAGCAGGCAACCCTGTTGTGTCAGAAGTCAAGCAAGCGGGGCAGAGACCAGCTTGGCTGAACAGGGGACTCCTCATGGAGCTCAAGAGGAAAAAGAAATTGTATAATCTCTGGAAGAGAGGTCAGGCTTTTTAGGAAGGTTGCAGAACTGTGGTTTGCATATGCAGGGAGAAGATGCGAAAGGCTAAAGCTCAATTAGAGTTGAAACTGGCCACTGTTGTGCCAGATAACAAGAAGAGGGGTTTAGTGTATATTAATAGCAAGAGGGCATCTAAAGGAAACATTTGACAGATACTTGTTGAGCATGGTCATCTGACTAACAGGAGTGAAGCAAAAGCAGAGGCATTCGGTGCTTTTTTTCCCCTCCTCTTTAATAATACTGACAGACATTGGGCTGCCCAGTCCTCTGAGCTGGAGGACCACGACTGTGGGAACAGTGACTTTCTATTTGTGAATACTGAAATTGTAAGGGTTCAGCTGGGTCAGCTGCATGTTCACAAGTCCATGGGGTCTGATGTGGTTCATTTCAGAATACTGAAGGAGTGAGTGGATGTTACAGCAGGATTCCTCTCAATCATCTACCAAAGGTCTTGGAAGTTTGGTGAGGCCCCTGCTGTCTGGAAGCTAGCCAATACTCTTCCAGTTTACAATAAGGCTGTGAGGGAAGATCCAGGAACGTACAGACCTGTTAGTCTAACCTCAGTTCCTGGGAAAATTATGGAGAAGATTATACTGGGTACTATTAAAATGCATTTAAATAATAAAGCAATCATCAGATTTAGTCAACATGTATTCACAAAGGGAAAGTCCTGTCTAACTAGTTTGATATCCTCCAATAAATAGGTAACCTGCAAGCGGGTGAAGGGAAGGTGGTGGCTATAGTTTTCCTGGGGTTTAGTGAAGCTTTTTATACTGTCCCTCACAGCATCCTTTTGGACAAGTTGTCAAACCGCAGGATGAGTGGGTTCATGGTGAGCTGGGTGAAGAACTGGATGAATGGCAGGGCTCAAAGGGTTGGAGTGAATGGGGCTACATCTGGCTGGTGATCAGTCACCATAGGTGTCCCTCAGGGCTCAATTCCAGGCCAGTTCAATATACTTATCAACGATCTGGATGCAGGAGTTGAATGCATGTTTAGTAAGTTTGCTGATGATACTAAACTTGGAGATGCTGTTGACTCTCTTGAGGGACAAGAGGCCTTGCAGAGGTATCTGGATAGATTGGAACATTGTTCTATGATTAATGGAATGAAATTTAACAAGTCAAAATGCCAGATTCTGCATCTAGGTTGGCGTAATGCCAGGCAGAAGTCTAAACTGGGAGAGGAGTGGCTAGAGAGCAGTCCTGCAAAAGCGAATCTGAGGGTGCTGGTTTCCAGGAGGTCCAACAAGAGACAGCAGTGAGTGCCCCGGCACCCAAGAGGGCAAACCACATCCTGAAGTTCTTTAAACACAGCATAACCAGCTGGTTAAAAGAGGCGATTATCCCACTGTATTAAGTGCTAGTGCAGCCTCACCATGAGTACTGTGTGTGGGACTGAGCCCCGCCATTTAAGAAGGATGTGAAGGTCCTTGAATGTGTCCAGATGAGGGCTCAAAGACGTGTCCTCTGAGGAGCAGTTGAGGATTTTGCATTTGTCTAGTTTAGAGAGGAGACTGAGGGGTGACCTCACTGCTCTCTACAGCTTCCTGAGGAGTAGAAGTGGAGAGAGAGGGGCTGGTCTCTTCTCCCTGGGATCCAGTGACGTGGGAATGGTTCAAAGCTGCACTAGGGGAGGTTTAGACTGGACGTTAGGAAGCATTTCCTTACTGAGGGTGGTGAAACCCTGAAATAGGTTTCCTGGAGAGGTGGCGAATGCCCCATGCCTGTGAGTGTTTAAGAGGCATTTGGAGAATGTCCTTAACAACATGCTTTAACTTTGGTCAGCATGAACTTTGAACTGGTCAGGCAGTTGGACTAGATGACCATTGCAGGTCCCTTCCAACTGAATTAGTACTATTCTATTCTATTCTATTCTATTCTATTCCAAATGCATCAATGGTACAGCCTACTAGAGTTGAGACAATTGTAAAAAACATTTTATTTTTCTTAAACATAGCATTTCTCCTTTAAAATCTGAATTATCTTTAATGTGACAGTCATGGCTGCAGAGCTAACTTTTCTGTTTTGCTAACTCTGAACTCATCTTTAGATGTGTTGATAGTCTCAGCAGGTTTTGTTATGGATTTCCAGCCATTTGTTACTTCATTGAAAGATACAGAGCAAGTTTTATCTTGGAAATTGAAATCTAACCATTATTTTTATTTAGCCTGAAAGAGTCTAATTCAGTTTGCTGTTATGCAGTGTTAATACACTCTTCATCTGCTGACTTGCGGATTATTTTTCTCTGTGTTGTCAAAGCACTTTTCTGCTATTAAGCCAATATCTTGCATAGCAATGCCATTTAGTTTATTTTTCTTGATTCACGTTTGGATGAAGTAAATCAGAACACTACCATCTTAGTTTTAAATTAAGCAGTAATTTATGTGCTTCTTTTCAAACGGTATTCTGTTGTGATGTTGATAAATTATAAACCCATAGGCCAAGAAATAAAATATTACCATCTCTAGTTACAGTCTGTGGGTATTGTACTGAGGATGCAAAGCCATAGGCTTGCCAGGCTTGCACTCTTCCAGCCCCTGCCTCAAGCTTTGTTTTACTTGATTTAGCTGAAACAACATTTTTTTTTTCTAAGGACAGGAGGATTCTGCCTAGTTTGTTTTGCTTATCTTCTTATGGTATAACCATGTTTTTATATAGATACTAGTAAAAAGTAGTTCCTTTGTGAAGAATGAGATACCAATGACTAACATAATGGTACAATGCAGAGGAATACATACCTGCTGTAATATTAGCAGCCTTGAAAAGTGGAAACATGGGATTCAGGGCAGAGGAGTACAGGCATGGAATGATACAAGACTGGGCACTAACTGATACAGGTGACCCCAGGGCTATAAACAACCCACTAACAAGCAACTAAATTCAGAACTGGAGTTGAGTGAAACTGTTTTCATGGGTACCAAAGAAATCAAAGAATATTTGGCTGCTTATGGCTTGGATGGGTGTACACTTCACTGGATAAAATTTGGTTGAATGGCCGGGTCCAAAGAGTGCTGGTGAATGGAGTTAAATCCAGTTGGCCGCTGGTCACAAGCAGTGATCCCCAGGGCTCAGTATTTGGGCCAGTTGTTTTCAATATCTTTATCAATGATCTGGATGAGGGGATTGAATGCACTCTCAGTAAGTTTGCAAACGACACCAAGTTAGGCAAGTGTGTTGAATTGCTTGAGGGTAAGGAGGGTCTACAAAGACCTGGACAGGCTAGATTGATGGGCTGAGGCCAACGGTATGAGGTTCAAACATGGCCAAGTGCTGAGTCCTGCACTTGAGATACAACAACCCCATGCAACAGTACAGGCTGGGGGAAAAGTGGCTGGAAAGCTGCCTGGTGGAAAAGGACCTGGAGGTGTCTGTCGACAGACAGCTCAATATGAGCCAGGACACTCCTGTTTGGCCCAGAAGGCCAACAGTATCCTGGCTCATATCAGAAGTGGTGTGGCCAGCAGGACAGGGAAGTGATTGTCCCACAGTACTCAGCACTGGCAAGGCCACACCTTGAGCACTGTCTTCAGTTTTGGGCCCTTCACTAAAAGAAGCACATTGAGGTGCTGGAGCATGGCCAAAGAAAGGCAAGGAAGCTTGTGAAGGCTCTTGAGAACAAGTCTTATGAGGAGCAGCTGAGGGAACTGAGATTGTTTAGCCTGGAGAAAAGGAGACTGAGGGGAGACCTTATTGCTCTCTACGTCTACCTGAAAGGAGGTTGTAGGGAGGTGGGGGTTGGTCTGTTCGCACATAGAGCAAGCATTAGAACAAGAGGAAAGGGCCTCAAGTTGCACCAAGGGAGATTTAGATTGGATATGAAGAAAATTTCTTCACAGAAATGGTTGTAAAGCACTGGAACAGGCTACCCAGAGAAGTAGTAGAGTCGCCATCCCTGGAGGCATTTAAAAGACAGGTAGATGTGCTGCTTAGGGACATGGTTTAGTGGTTACCTGGCAGTGCTGTGTTAACAGTTGGACTTAATGATATTAAAGGTCTTTTCCAACCTAAATGGTTCTATGATTCTACATGCAAAAGCTTACATAGTAAACTATATATACATTAAATGTAGTAAACGTAGTATAGTAAAACATATAGTAAATATGGCTCAGAGTTGCAGACCAGTGAAGAACAAAGGTGTAAATATATCAGAGGTGATGACAGACAATTAGCGTGCATTTTGTGGGGAAGAAGTGCATTGGAAAAAGGAATGCCCGCAGCAGGGGCGAAATGTCAGAGGGAGACAGACCAGTGTTGACGGCAGAGCTGGATAAATGAAGGGGACTGGGGGTTTCCTCCCCTTGGCAGAATGAAAAATTACACCAAGCACATCCTTCAGTGATGAAGAAAAAAACACAAGCATTGTAGTTCTCCCAGCAAAAGACTTCGGATCCTGATGACTTGCCATCCTTGCTCCTCTCTCCCCTCAACACACATACCTCCTGCTCAGACTGAAGCTGTGCACTCAGCCCCACTCAGATTAGTGCCACTGACAAAAGAGAGCCTGTCTTGCTTTGAAGTTGCAGTTATAGCTTTCAAAAATAAGGTACAACTTAGAGAAAACTGCCAATTTTCTTCAACTTTTGTATTGTTTTCTGAATAACTTGTGGCATTCTTTTTGATTGGAATATTTTTCCTCCTTCTCTTCCCTTGTTTCATTGACAATGACATTGGATAAATTCCAGCAGCGAATTTGGATTTCGTTAGGGCCAATTCCATTCATGATGCAGATCAGAAGACTTGAATCAAAGCTGTGATTGTTGCTGTACTGATACCCAAACTTCTCTGAATGTGCATGCGTAGATTTCTCTCTCCCAGAATGGAAAAAGAAGAAAGGAAAAGAGAGCCTTGATTTGTTGAGCATAATTGTATGGATAATCTCAATCCATTACTTTGTGGCACAGAACAGTTTTCCATTCACACATCCATCTTCTCTGAAATAGGAGACTATTCTTACATTTTAGTCACATAATGGTTTTGATAGAAAATCTGTTTTGCTGCAGATGAGGACCCTGGAGGTTTTTGGTCTATTGTAATACATGAGAGCTGCCTGACATTGCAGCACTCGTTCTCTAGTGCTATTGCCTAGCAGAGCTAAAAGCACGGACATCTTTTACAGTTCTGCTATTGCCATTATCCATTTCAATGGGGTTTAAATGTAAAAGTGAAATTGATGGTGTTAAAGCATGAATTTCAATCATGCTAAGAAAGAAGATATTGATAGGAGCTAGCAAGGGGGTTCTGGACAAAAATATTGCAAGGGAGAAGCTGAAAAGCTGATTGCTATAAGCCCAGTGACTCTGTGTTACCGAGTTACAGAGCTACCACACTTTAAAATACGTCAGTCCCTGTTGCATAACCCAGAACAAGGTGAATTTGTCCTTGACAATATTATGGCAACCATCTCCTTCGTCCTTCATGAGGTGAGACTTCATGGGGAAAATCTTCAAGCCTTTATTCAGCTTTTTATCTGAGATTTAAGATGCCTTTTCTCATTAATCTTTGTAGTCCAGATGATTTCTTGTGGCTACAGACTATCGTGCTTCTTGTAAAAATCATACCTTTGTAATTACAGTGCAGCGTTCTGTCTGAGACTAAGCCTTTATGAAGCAGTAGAAGAGACACTTTGTACTATACAAATTATAAAGAGCACAGTAACTCAGGGTTAGCAAAACTAATGAGAAAGAGGTGAGGCTGTTTTGCAGGAGCTTAATGAGTTGGATTTTAATTTCCACAGCAGATAACCAGATCCGTTTTCCATTGGCACAAATGGAAAACAGAATCATGAAGTGTTACGAGGTCCATTGAAGCACCTCTGGCACAACTATTGCTCCGAGTTCTGCTTGAATCCAGGCAAACGTCCATGACAACGTTTCCTCTGGGGCTGTGGTCTGCTCTTCCCTTGCCTGCCTCTGCATGTCCCGTGTGCTAAGGCTTAATGCCATCACTAAGAAACATGCAATTTTGTGAGAAACAGAGCTGTATTTTAGAGATCTCCACATTTATCTTCAGCTGTAAACAACTGAAAAGGCTTGTCTGGTATCTTGATTTATTTATATTTCTACTTTCAGGACAGCAGCATGCTCTGCACCTGTTTCATTGGTTTAAATAAAAAAATCTTAAGAGATGTACAACAGAGCTGTGGTCTTGGCTACAGAATTATAGATGAGGTTACAAAGAAGAAAATGAAATCATAATGTTATGTTTCAGACTATGCTTCACAATAAAAATCCTCCTTAGCTTTTATGGTATTTTAGCTACCAGGAAGGAGAAATGGCAAAGAAAGACATGCTGTGTCTCTGAGCACCTCTTTCTTCCCATCTTCAAAACAGGAGCCTTTCTGCCTTCCCCATCTTAATGTTTCCAAGCCTACTACATCCCTCCTAGCTTGAGTGACTTTTTTACAAAGCAGAACATTTCTTGCAAAACTTTCTCAATCATGTCCCATACCATTTTGTATGGTCCAGTTACGCCTAGGCAATAATCATGGCACAGAATGGATTACAAACTTAGCATTTAAAGTGTTCATTTTACCTTAACTCCCTTTCCCACTTCCTATTAGTTTGGTATCCCTGCTGCCACAACATCTACGCTGTGTTTTGAATCCCAGTCCCAGTTTCCTCTATCTGCTACTTGGTCAGCCTAAAGTGGGAGAAAAACCCCTGTAGGTTCAAACAGTTTGAGGAAAGGAGTGTGACAATGTACAAAGAAATTTTGTGACTGACAAAGGTTCCTAGCAAGCAATGATAATAATGTGTGTAAAGTGGATTTTTATTCAAGATTTTCTCAGGCAGCCCCTTTATTACCCAAACATGCCATTTTATGATTAAAAGTCATTATTTAGGTTTAGCAAAACTTTTCCATTGTACTCTTAACAAAATGTCTTTTTCCCCTGAAAGTGTTTGTGATAGTGATGGGCAAAACCATGATTTTATCTTTGCAGGAATTTGCTGTGAATAGTCTTTGAAAATGTCTCTCCCAAGCTGCAGGTTTTCCCATTCAATCTGCACGGTTCATATTTATCCTCTCGCCAGTAGCACCTGCCGCCAAGGCTTTCTGCAGAGTCAAATCACAGCATTTCAAATGAAATGTAAAATCCTTAGTGATGGACTTCTTCAATGGACTAGATGGAGCACTCAATAAAAATGGGTTGATTTTGCTTCAACAAAATGGTGACACGCATTTCAATATGAACCCATCCACCTGTGTGGCCTTGCTGTTGTACTCAGTAGCAGTAGTCCTACCTGTAACTGTACTGTGGTGATGGTTTGACATCTTAGCCATATGACTGCACACTGTTAGATAAACCCATAACCAATACCAATCCTAAAAACTCTGAAATTCATATTTTACTTTAGAAATTAAGAAAATGAAATCTCCTCTGACTTTACGAAGGAACGGTCACATACAACTGAATATTATTTCCCTGTGAAGGCAAACCTGTACTTTAGTTACGCACTGTCGTGGTTAAGGATTTAACCCAGAGTGTTCCCAGCGTTGCAGATTGAGTCTATGTTAAATTGCGTTTAACATTTTCAACTTTGCAAGGCAATTAAAAAGATATAAATAAATTATCACAAAATAAACAGCTGTTTCATATAGAAGCGCCTACTCTTTATTTACTTAATTGCCATAGTCATGGCAATAATATACTGTATTGCCATGGAGACTGTAGTTAAAGGAGTAGGGTCTCATTGCACCAGGACTTGACAAAATAAAACAAAAATATTATCCTTTCAACAGAGCCATTGTTAACGCATCAGCGGGAGAAATTAGTGAAGCTAGGTGCCTAACGTGTAGTTCTGGAGCTGTGTGAGGCTCGCAGAAGATGTAAGCATGCGGCCAATGCAGGACATGCATGCAGGGAGTGACGGCTGGATGGTGCTGGCAGGAGGGCTGGTCTGTAACCAGTATCCCTGGCCAGGGGAGGAAGCCTGGCAGCAGAGCCTGTTGCAGCCACACTGCTTGGCTGGATGGTGACAGAGCTGCTACTCACCCTGGTCTCATTTCAGGTAGTCAGGTGGCTGGGGAGCCTCACTCACTGAAGACATATTTGTCTCCATACTTTAATTTTATAGTAGGTTCCCTATAGTTCTCACAGCTTTTTTTCTTGATATGTGTTCTTTTTTTCTTGTAATGTGTTCTTTGTGTTTTAGGCTTATAACTTGGATAATTTTCAGAGAATGTAAAGCTCGGGGACTAAAACACCTGCTTAATTTATGAAGACATCCAAGCATGTCTACAAGGTTATTCAGGGCACCTGAGTTAGCTCCTTAACAAGGATTGTGTTAATGTATTCCCAACTTTTTGTCTAAGTCCTGCTTATTTCATTTGAAGCAAGTGGAATTCAGCAAGTGGAATAAAACCTGTCTTGAGATTCTGCCAGCTTCGAGCATATATGTAGCTTGCAGGAGAAGGAAACGTAGATGTCCACCTACATCTGCAAGTGGAAAAACATATACAGAAGTCCACCTGGATTCTCTACTAACAGATTATTGACAAAGCACTCCTGCACTTAGATAGTAAGAAACTCAAATATTGAGGGAGCACTCTTAAAAGTGAGAAATGGAAGAGACCTAAGACCATGAATGAAAATAAAATTCCAGCCCTTTTTTAGCCATGTTACTTTATCACTAGAGAATTTTTCAGAGAAAGACCTCGCAATTGATTAGCAGACTTTTCTTGCCCAACCTTATTTATGATATGAAGGTGATTGATGTTTCTATAGAAATCATTAATAATATTAGATCTGGAAATTACCAGTTTGTCTAAATAGGGTAAATAGTAATACATGTTGAAAACCAGCCTACCTAGTTAATTCACAAAGCTATATATTTGTGTAATGAATGCCCAGTTCATTCCCTTCTCACTGCTCACGCATTCATGTACACACATACACACAAAATCTCAGTTACAACTTTTCTCCTGAGATGCGTTAAAGTAAATAGAAAGCTGCTTCTTTTCCCAAAACCTCTCACTGTGCATTCTTGAGGGAGGTAGAGTTAAATGGAGGGGATGGGATAGAAATATGGAAGGCAATACTATGCCTGCATTTAAACCTAAACCCACCTTCTGTTAATTCAGATGTTCAATTTAAATGTGAATAGGGATTAATAAATTACACAATTTACAACACTCCAGACTTGGGTGTAGGCCAGTGGTGTTATATATAAGCAGTGTTGAGCCTCTGGAGTTTCTGCATGCTCATTCATTTTCTTCCAGTGCTAACCAGAAAAATAATAGCATTATCACCTAGTTCAGTAATCAAATAATGGGAAACCGATCTCTGAGAGCTTTGACTGGAATGGAAAGTAGTTTCTTATTATGTACATTAGCTGGAATGCTAAGGACTCAGCTGTCGTGAGTTAATAAGAGATTTTTAAACAAATTTCTAAATCTGGATACATAAGCATCTCATTGGCTTACCATATCACCTTTATCTTAAGAATTTTTTTGCCTTTGCAATGCAATGCTACCTTGCACAGAATGGTGACTGACATGCTAGCTAAAGTACTGTCATCGTTCTTGAATTTCATTCATTACGATATTTCTCCAGGGAAAATATATTAGGGGCATATGTTAATTGTGTCTGTATTGCTTAGCTTCATTCATTGGATTTTTCCTATGATGTGTGCTAGTAGACTTTAAATGGACATGGCTACATTTTAAGAAGAAATGGGTGAGGCTGTGTAGAGTAAATTTGAAGACAGTTGAGTTATACATGAGGCAACATATGAAAGCAAAACATGTGCCTGAGGTGAGGCAGTCACCAAATTAGTGTTTTGCCCATCTGTCTGATATCCTATTAATTCAGTGTTATTATACTAAACGTGTAGTAGAAACACATTTCTGTATGACTGAATATGATAAATCAGGAACTTGAAAATAAATGTACCATTAACTTGGTCTGCTTTCTGAAACCTGGCACACCATATCCAGAAAAACAAAAAAAAGTAGGTAATAGAAACAAGGTGTTTGGGGTTTTTTTCAGCGTAGACAACACTGTGGAATATAATGACTTTAAAAACTTCAACTTTTCACACAGCTTCAAGGGAGCACTGAAATGTGTCTTTCCTGTCTGTCCCATGCAGGGAATTACTGGAACGCAGCCTCTTTTGTTACTTCGTCATCCTACCTTCACTTTTCCACCTTCCAAGGGGAAACAAGCGCAGATATCTCTTTCTATTTCAAGACATCAGCCTCTGATGGGGTGTTTCTTGAGAATCTGGGGAACACTGACTTCATCAAGCTGGAGCTGAAGTGTAAGTATGTGCTTCTCATCACTCTTCTTGGCTCCTGAAGCGGGCTCGGGTCAGATAGTAGGTTTCAAGGTGTATCATTCAGTAAAATGTGTAAGCACACTAAATTCTGTAAAAACTTACAACTCAAGTTGCTTGACATATTTTCAAGTTTATGTGGGAGGAGTGCTTGAAGTATATTTGGATCGTTTATTGAGTGGAGAAATACAAAGAATGATGGAACTGGTAATATCAGTTATAAGAATGACACTGACCTGAAAAGAGTTTTCAAAATTGCATGCCAGATTTATTCCTTTCAAGCGGGTGTCTTTAGCTCTGTGTGCTTTTCTATTTTATCTCACAGTTGTTTTGAAAATAGAGGAAAGAAAGAAAAAAAGAGAGACTATCCTAATCAGCACTGTAATAAGCCAAAGACCTGAAAACTTACGTATGATATTTAAAAGCCCTAAAAAATCTCATAAAAGCGAATATTTATTTGTTAACAAAATCACTGATCTGAAAAAGAGGGCATAATGATGTCAAGAGGCAAGTTAATTTTATTATTTAAACCATTTTTAATGGCCCAGGGCAAACTTTCCAAGGAAGATGCTGAAATCCTCAGATGTACCTGAATTCTATGTAGTGAGATTAAAGCTGTTGAATTAGGCGGGAAAAATGTTTTATGTCTCTTTTATTCTCCCTCGAGCCAGTTTACCCTGCCATAAATGGGCGCGGTGACAGGCCTGCCTCACATGTGGCTGTTATTACAGCCGCTAGCAGCATATTACAGCAGCAGGGCTGCGTGACTGCGGCAAGCTGCCTCGCTGCGCTCCAGCGCCAGGAAAAGTGTTTGTAATACGGGAGCTACTCATGAATGCCAAGGACCCAGCTCTAAAACTGATGCATAAAAGAATAAATTGTTTGCATACCCCAAATAATCAATTTTTATACAAATTCGATGTGATTTACGCACACACATCTAGTACTAAAACAAAAATCCATTTTTGAAAGTCATCCACTTTCGAAAGTCTAAACACAAATTAGAATGTGGAAATTTAGAAACCACAAGGAGGACCCTTTACTAAATTTTCCCTCAGGATAAGAGTAAAGTGCCAAATTCCAAGTGGGTGACAACTTCTTTCCCTCTTTCTACAAGGAATTTAGTTGATGTTGCTTAATCTCAATTTTCTGTAATCTGCAGCTGGTGCAAATCAAAATATCTCCTACTGACTCACAGGCAATACTCTCATTTGTATTGACAAGGGGTACAGTCCTTTAATAATGAAGTGGAAGGTATTTCTAATTTCACTTTAAGTAGTACTTACAGTCAGCTGAGGTGGGCATCTCCAGAGCTTATTGCTCTTCTACTGTATGCAAGGTGTTCTCAGCCACTGTAGTTAGCAGACCAGCCATTCTGTTCAATTAGCTAAAAGGTGACAATAACAGTGAATAAAGGTGACTTGGAAATAGCTATAATTCTTTTGAACTCAACGCAGTTTAAATAATAATCATACTGCAGTGGCTCACTGAATAAATGCACCAGTTCAAGAAATCATGTAGCAGTGTACCCAGAATATCATTAAGCAAGAGTTTAATTTCAGCCTACGCTTGAGATCCATTGGTTTTTCTGTGATCTAATCTATGCATAAATTCAACTTCTGCCTCATATCCCTGAATATAAACCTTAGAGCACAAATTCTCAATGGCAAAAATTTCAATACCATCTGTAAAAACAGTCTGTAAGGTCAGACATACTATTGATGTTTAAAGTAGTAAAATGCTCTTGATTATAACTATCCTGACTGTGGTTGCTAAAAAGTACAAAGCAGTTAATTCAGTATAATTGCATTCACTCTACCCTTTGTTTCCTGGAAACTACTGCTTGAAATTTTCAGAGCCCTAGAAAATAGGCCTTTCTGTGACTTAAATGTTCTACCAGTTACAGCTCAAAAAAAGTTGTGGGTTTAGTAACAAAAAGAAACTAATTTTCTCTTTGGTTTATTTAATGAACATTGGTTTTATACAGTTTTCATGTTTGTTTCATTCTGCTCTGCACTTACAGGTTTTTTCTGGTATTCATTCAAAAGCAAAGTAATGTTTCAGAATTTCAGAAGTTCCTTACATGGTTTATCCTAGGCTCTGCTGTTTCTTAAAAGTCTGTTTTCCCTTTACAGAGGTCTTGTAAATTTAATATGTGAATTTGGTTCTTAATAAGAATATAAAGTCAGTAAGGTGCTTAGAGAATTACCCCTAAACCTGAAAAGCATTTCCTTTGGCAGGCTGCTTCCTAGCTAACCCATCGAATTCTCTAGTAGAACAGCTATTTTTAATTTAAGTTTTTGAATAATGGCCATCATCACATATTTACTGCCAAGCTTTTGCACTTTAAACAGTGGGTGTGTGGCTTCCATCTGTTTATTGCCTTCTCATAAAGGTACAATTCTCATTGAAGGAGAATGACTTCCTACAAAACCTATTCTTGATTTCTTTACTTTTTACAGTTCCAAAAGGAAAATGTTGAAATCAGTGTCCTGCCAGCAGATAGTGCTAATTCTATTTTCTTCTTCACTTACATGCGAAATACGTGCGTGTACCTGTAATGTATGCTTAGTGATGCATAAGCTTAGCTCTACAGACCAGAAACTGAAAAGTTCTATAATATCCAGTATTTTAATCAGCTTGCTGCATTTGGTGAATGCATTGGGGAAAAAAAATCATTCAGCTGAAATTCTTAGCTTCAAGTCTTTGGAAAGGTGTTTTTTCTATTGCCTGTTTTGTTCTGAGCACAAGAGTTGTCACTAGGAATGCTCATGAAATTATTTTACTGGTGTGCTGTCTTGGAGTTTCCTAAGGTCTAATGACTGCACAGGTTATTTTTTAAGCATGTACATTTATAAGAAAAGGAGGTTAAATCTGCAGAATCTTGAAGAGTAACTTCATGTGCCTTCAGCAAAGCCCCAGATTGACATCTCTGAGGAAAGGGGAATATAAGAAGGAAGATAAGAGTATGTTTCTCTGATTTAAGAAATAGCTTTTCCAAACAGCTGACAAGGAAGACTGTCATGAAAGAAAAAAAAAAAAAAACCAGTGATAAAATGCTACTATGAATGTGGCCGAAGTCTATAGTTATTCCATTTATCAAGCAGCTCCTCTGGCAGGCTTGTACTTGTCACCATTCATGGAACAGTTGGCAGAGATGTAGAATTACCTGAAGCTTCAGTTTTTACATACATCAGTAAATCTACAGAACGCCATTATTTTTATAGCTGGCTGGTCAGCTGACGATGACGACGATTGCTTAGAAAAGAGGCATCTAGATAAGGTGTAAATTTTTCTGTAGAGCAGTGCTACAGTGTGCAATAGTTGTGTGAGCTGAAATAAGCTGCGTGGCCCTCAGATACGTGTATCTGCTGTACTGCTGTAAGACACCCACCTAGTATTGCTAACCAGTTTAGCTAGCCACTGCCCTAATTCATCCTTTGCCTTGACCTCTTGCCCCCTTATTGCAGAGGTCAGGAGCAGACCTTGCACACGTGAAACAGAGGTGAAACATCAGACTGTATGTCAGCCAAGAGCAACATGGATCTTCCATATCTTTGCCAGCAGTCCTAGTGTTCTTTTTCTAAAGCACTTCAGGGTTGCGTGTTGCCATATGAAACATGCAGAGAATTTAATTTTCAGTTCTTGGAGGCTCTCAGCTCCCTTTGCCATTCAGTTCTTCCTTGCTGTCACTCCTCCCTGGAAATGATAGCTTCACATAACAGAGCCTGGCTGGAGCCACTGAGGTACGAGGAAATAGAACTTCAGGCTCCTCACTTGAAACTCTGAACCAGCCAGGGGGCCACCTAAAATCTGGCTGAATATCGATATATCTGACTGGGGTCAAATGAGCAAGAATATGGTTTTGTACATTGATGAGATGTGGATTGAAGACTTTGGAGACTTATGACTATGAAAACCCAACTACTTCATACCTGTGAGATGTTTGTCAAATAGACCACAGTTGAATTTTGTGATCAAGAGAAATCTCAAGTTTTGGGTGAGGTGTATTCCTGAAAGAAAATGTTGGAAGGGGCATATATCTGACGATTTGGGAAGAAGCATCTACCATCAGTTTTGTATCAGATTCCCAGGACTACTGCTCTAGAAAGCCTACAGTGAATTAAATTGTTTCCAGAAAACTCACTAAGTGACACTGTCATATAATCTTACTGCTAAAGTGTCCTGGTTTGACCTAGACCAGAACCAATTCTCTATTTAGTGATTTTACTTTTCAGCTAAGTCTCTTCTCTGCACTTTCTGAAGTTAACAGCATGTTTTTTGAAAACAGTGTCTGCTTCTAGAAATGGTAACGCTTGATGTTTGGAGTTACTACTAAGGGTTGGTATGCAGAAAGGCTCTTGCTTATACTTACTCCGACAGAAACCAAGGTCACTGCTAAATCTTGTGTACCGTATTGGAGTGCCGTAAGTGAAAGCATCATAAGTAAAATGGTTGCACTTGCAGGACAGGTGACCCAAATCTGAACAGCAAAGTATTCCATTCCATATATGTCTTCCTCATTATAAATCTGAGGGATCACAAGGGTCAAGCTTTTCTTCATTTATGGCTGTCATCCAAGAAGGACTCTGTCTATTCTTTTGAACCCAGTCCTTTGGTTCTTGAATCTAGTTCCTGTCTGCTGCTGAGTCCAGCCTGAACTCTGTGGGAGTTCAATATTGGTTTTGTATATATTTGTATATCTTTCATCTTATTAATATTATTATCCTTCCTTGTTATTGTTTCATTAAAGCTGTTTTAGGTTGTTTTTTTCCAACCCGTAAGTCTTATTCCAACCCTTAGTCCCTTCTGGGAAGGGAGAGACGTTAGTAGAGAGCCTCTGTCATTCATTTAGTGGCCAGCCCAGCTTTAACCCTTGACAGTAAGATGCTCTGCTCACTTCTGTAACTCCTCTCATACCAGCATCTCCAAGCAGTTTACAGACACTAAGGAATTGTGTCTCACTGTTACTGTTCTGAAGTGAGTAAAGAGCAAGTCAGTTCTGCAACAGAAAAAACAATGAGGCATAGAGAGATGAAGGTCAGCTTGTGTTTGATCCTGGCATGAGCATGTAAGAGAGGAAGGAGCTTTCTTGTTTATTTTTTTTTTAGAAAGCTGTAAATATTTACAACCTCTACATTCAGAGGTTGTAAATTTGGTTAATGACCTCTGCAATGCTAGCTTCCCTAAAAGTCTCCTCCAGGAGTGATCTGTGAACTTGGCCCCATTACATGGAGTAGCTTACTAATGAGAGCAGCAGTAGGGCTTCAGGATGGGTCTACTTGCTCTGTGGGCAAGGGATACTGACAGCACTCCAATACCTAACATTTGCACTTGAAAAGTCCTACATTGCTTCTTGTGCTTAGCTGTTTCTAGGTTACTTCGTTGAGATGTAACTAACTTCTCCAAAATCAAACAATAAGCATTGATAGACCAGGGACTATAATTCCCATTGCTGCTTGCTTCTGCCCAGACAGCATTCATTCCTCCAGACTGAATGCTCTGACACATGACTGATTACTATATTTTCTTACGACTTTTAATAACTTCATCACTTCTTTCTCCAGAGGCATCCTAAAATGGAATTCTGACATATTGATGAGTTTTCTACATGATACTCTTTAAATTCCCATATGTTAATGAAAATGCACCTTACATTTTCCACTGCTTTATTGTTCTAGCAGGGTAGGGAAACTGTTGTGACCTTCGTTGTCTCTTTTAATTGAGTTGTTATTTTGTTTTCTTAGCAGAAGTTCACTTTTTTGAAAAACAATCCCCTAGGAGAGCACGTTGCATTAGCCACACATCAAAGAATGCATAGGACACTGAGGAATCTCTTCATCCCAGGGGCAAATAAGAAGTTATCAAATTAAATGGGAAAATGTCAAATTTCTTTGGGGAAATTTTTGACCCAGATGTTTTTACAGCACTATTTGAAAACTCTCATCCTACTACAGGACAAGATGAGAGTTACAAACAAAAAAAAAAGCCTAGTCCGGAGAACTGCAAGTGCCATGATTTTAAATATAAGATTCCTTTTCAGATGAGGTAGGTGATGCAGAAAAGCCTGATATTCAAACAGGGCAATTTATGGCCCGTGTGAGAAAAGCAGTTCCACCTGTACCCTTGTTCCTAGTGAGCAGATGGGGATAGGTGCTGAGGCTGGCATGTGGAAGCAAGCCAAAGGCAGCAAATAAACATCCTTGCTGGGGAACTGGCTAAAACTGACCAACAGCAAATCCTAGGCAGATGACTGTGGGAAATTAAGGCCATCAGTAGCTCTTCTCTAACTAGCTTAGACTCTGAGAGGATCCAGGTTGCTGGGTGCAGGTTGCTCTGCTTTGTTCTGCCTCAATGTCAGTATGACATTCATGATCCTTCACTGCGCAGTGCTCTTCAGCATCCCCTCAGAATTACCCTTCTCCTTTCAAAGGTGCTGGGATGCTTTTCTAAGTGTCATATATGCCGTTTTCATAGTCATTTTATGTACAATGTGTTATAAATCAACTGCAGCTCACATCAAGGTGGGAACGGGTTTGCATTCAAAAAGCAGAGTTCTCCTTAGCTTTGGTTGGTATGGCACTAAAAGCCATACTGTTGCTAGCCCTGCCATCCACTAGCTCATCTCAGGTCTTTGCCCTCATTTCCAGTGTACTATCTATTACATGCTGAAACTGCATGTGCTGTTACCTTACTCATGTAGGCTGACCTTTTTCCTGTAGAAAGTAAATATTTACTCTACTGCAGAGAATTACCAGATGTCGTAGGCATGTGACAGGAACAGACCTTCCGGGTCCTTGAATTTAGATCCTTGCTGTCACAGGCAACCATGATCAGTAACATGTGTCTAGCTCCCTAAATTTGTCCAATTCTCTGTTGAAAATGGTTTGGATTTTTGCCAGCTGAACAGGCTTTCACACCTTTGTTGGTTAGAAATCTTCTAATTCCTAACAGGTTTATTTACATCTTTTTGTTTATAGCCGTTCGTTGTTGTTCCAGTATTGTTCTTTGAATGAACTAATTATTTTCCCTTCCTAGCATTTACTCTCCCCTCGTGTATTTATGGAGCAATCATATCTTCTCTCAGCTTTTAATTGCTATTTAAGAAAGACAAACTCATGTAATCTCTTCTCATAAGATATTTTCTGTTGTTCCTTTCTCTGGTTATGCTAATAAGGTTCTCCCTACTCATTTCACCTTGAATTTGCCTTTCTTGAACATAGGTTCAAAAACCATCCACATTAATTCTGATAATGGTTTACTAGCGCCTTATACAATGGCATTAATACTTACCCTGCCCACTGCGTCCTAGGCATTTGTGGCTGATCACACTGGGATTCTGTTTGTTATTTATTATTTTCTGACCTTTGCAACATTTTTAGTGGCAAAAATAATTTAGACATATGTTGACTTCTTGTGCAGAGGTATTCATTATAATACTAAACATGACTTGACCCAAAACAAATTAGAAATCCTTTAGTTTTCTGATGACCCATTCTTCATCCATCTCATCAATAATCTCTGCAATTCTATTTTCCATCTATGCTCTTTTTGGAAAAAGGTGTGGTAGACCTGTAACAATTATCTTCATTCAAAAATCGAAGGGTTTTTTAATCAAAGAAATTGCTGGACTGAAGAGTAAAATCTGGGCACTAAGTCCACATTGAATTATGACAGCTCTGTTAGTTTACATTTTATTTGTAATTTCCTGTAATTTAAAATAAAAATTCACATGTAGTACTGAAGTCAACAAACTGATAAAAAAAGACTTTCTCATCCTGCCACTCTTTGAAATGGCTTTGTATGACTCCTTGCATTAATTCATGTGGTAAGTCGTAGCAGGATGCCATACTGAGCTCAGTTGACTTCTCCAGCCCAACTGTGTCACTGAGTTTTGTGCTTTGACAGGGTAAATGGCAACGTATTCCAAAACACACTAAGAGTACAAGCTTCCTCTCATCTTGATAGTAATGACTGAATTTGATTTACTTGCCTGACTGTGTGTCCTAAACAGAAAGCATCAGAGGCTAGATCCGCCAGCAGGCATCAGCATCTCAGTACAAAATTTTTATATTCAGAATACTTATTTAGCTGGCACCTGGCAGGGAGTGTGTCAAGCCTGTATCAGCCTAAACTTTCCAAAGGAATTTCCTCAGGATGTATTCTCTGGCATGCCTAGATGTGCCTGCATCTTTGTAACACGTCAGTAGCACATGAAGAGCTCTAGTTTCAGTGGAATAGGCACTGATCTGCCTACCACATGGCCAGATGTGGTAGATGTTCCCAGTGCATTCCTTTTGTCTGCCCTCTTGAGTTTCAGATACCTACCTTCTGCTACATCTGTGAAAGCCCTGATCACTAGATTATGAGGAAACAGTGTCTTTGAATATCTCAATCTTTTCTTCACCACTGCAGGAATAATGGCATTCTTAATGAGCCATGGAGTGAATGAAGGGATAGATCCAGTGGCTGAGAACAAATGCACCCAGCTGAGGTGCAAGTACTTTTTTTTTCTCCCCCCAAAATAGTTAAATATTTCAGAATGCTCATCTCAGCAAAGAAGAATTGTATGATTTTGATACCATCCTGCCCATTGGACTAAAATGAATCTCAGCTGCTCATTCAGTAAGTAAAGAGCCCATGCAGTCTCTGCAATCACAGAATCGCGTAATCAGAGTATGATTGAGTATTGAGGGAACCTCTGGAGGTCTTCTGGTCCAACGCCCCTGCTCCAGACTTTCTCCCTGATCTCTGGGGGCTGGGACTCCTGCAGGCTGATCTTGCTAATAAAGACCAAGGCAAAGGCGGCATGCATCACCTCATCCTTTTCCACCCTGTGTCACCAGGGCCCCTGTCTCATTTGGCAAGTGGGCCCACATTTTCCCTAGTCTTTTTTTTGCTACTTAAGTAGCACTGAGGTACTTGTGGAACCCTATCTTCTTTAGGCCCTGCTCTCAAGATCCTAAACTCCACCATCTCATGATGTTGTGCCAGTTCAGCCATCATCATTTTATGCTGCCATCAGTTGCCTGGTCACACAGACCAATGCTGAACTCAGCAACATCCCCTCACAAGTCTTCTTTCAGACAGTCCTGCCATAGGTTCCTGTGGGCCCAGCTCCTCTGCTGCCCACGGTGGTGCCAGCATCGCCTGCTGGACATAACGGACAGAGGTGGCTCCCTCAGCGGCCCTTCACATGGAAGGACTCTACCCAGAGAGCTCAGCAAGATGCAACCAGCCCCAACAGAAGCCACATCCAAGAGGAAGCTCCTCCATCTGATTGACTTCTGGTTAACATAATCCTGGCCTCGTCCACCACGCCAACCATGCCCACCTGGGTGAGAGTGGAGCCACAGAGACACACGCAGGTCAGGTTCTACCTCTGGAACATGAAGCCAATAAGAGAAATAAAACATCCTGCTGGGTTGTGACTCATTCACAGGTCAGCTCCAACTTGGGGCTCACAGCTCAGGCCTCACCTCTGTATACTTTTTGCCCACTTGCAGAAGTTATTGAGGTATAACCGCATGCCAGTAGCATCTAGTAGGATAAGCACAATGAAAAGACAGCATCTGAAACCAATGCCCTTTGAAGTATGAACTACTGCCCTTTCCCTCTAGCTCTTTTCTCCCTCGGCATTGATTTTACTCATCTTTGTCTAGTTTTCTGTTTTCTCAGTCTTCTTCCTATATCTCTGTTTTATCTGACTTCTTGTTCTCTATTCTTAGCTGTTCAGCTCTGCTACATTTCCCCCTCTCGCCATCCAGTTTGTTGTTTTTGTATCTTCTGTTCTGTTTTTTTCCTAACCACTTCTCCACCTTCAAACATCAAAGCAAATGGTAAATTTGAGTATGTTCTCTGAAAAGAAGCGAAAGCTTATGTGACTTATGAATTATTGTTATGTCAGATACTGAATGAAGCAGTCATTGAGTGGAAGTGCTTACTAAGCCACTTTCCACCACTTAGGAGTTCTGGCTAAGTTCTGGGAGTTCCCAGCTGACTGGAGGTTAGCAAATCTGATGCCCATCTACAAGAAGGGCATCTATGACAAGTCTGTCAGTCTGACCTTGGTGCCAGGGAAGATTATGGAGAAGATTATCTTAAGTGCCATCATGTGGCATATACAGGACAGTAAGATGATCAGGCCCAGTCAGCAAGGGTTTATGACAGGCAAGTCTTGCTTGATTAACCTGATCTTCTTCTATGACAATGTGACTTGCTTAGTGGATAATGGAAAGACCATGGGTATTGTTTATCTGAACTTTAGTAAAGCTTTTGTCACTGTTTTCCACAGCATTCTCATGGAGAAACTGGCTGCTCATGGCTTGGATGGGTGCACACTTTGGTGGATAAAAAATTGGCTGGATGCCTGGTCTAGAGTGTTGTGGTGAATGGAGTTTAAATCCAGCTGTCTGCCCCTCACAAGTGGTGCTTCACAGGGCTCAGTATTGGGGCCTGTTCTTGTTAATATCTTTATCAATGATCTGCATAAGAGCACCCTCAGAAAGTTTGCCGATTACATCAAGTTGGGCAGGAGTGTTGATCTGCTTGAGGGCTGGCAGGCTCTACAGAGGGATCTGGAGAGCCTGGATCAATGGGCTGAGGCCAAAGAAACAAGGTTCCACAAGGTGAGGTGCTGGGTTCTGCACTTGAGTCAGAACAACCCCCTGCAATGCTACAGGCTTGGGGAAGAGTGGCTGGAAAGCTGCCTGGTAGGAAAGGATCTGGGGGTGCTGGTCAACAGCCAGTTGAATATGAGCCAGCATGTGCCCATGTGGCCAAGAAGGCCACCAGCATCCTAGCTCGTGTCAGCACTAATGTGGCCAGCAAGACTAGGGAAGTGATCAGCACCCTGGATTGGGCACTGGGGAGGCTGCCTCTCAAATCTTGGTTTCAGTTTGGGCCCCTCACTCCAAGAAGGACCTTAAGGGGCTGCACCATGTCCAAAGAAGGGCAGCCAAGCTGGTGAAAGGTGTAGAGCAAAAGTCACATGAGGAGCAGCTGAGGGACCTGGGGGTGTTGAACTTGAAGAAAAGGAGGCTCAGGGGAGACCCTTCCTATCTCTACAACTACCTGAAAGGAGGCTGTAGTGAGGTAGGGCGTCAGTCTGTTCTCCAAACTAACAAGCGACAGGACAAGAGGAAATGGCCTCCAATTGCACCCAGTGTAGTTTAAGTTGGATATTAGGAAAAGTGTCTTCACTGAGAGGGCTATCAAGCAGTGGAGCAGGCTGACCAGGGAAGTGGTGTAGTCCCCATTCCTGGAGGTATTTAAAACCCATGTAGATGTGGTGCTTAAGGACATGGTTTAGTGGTGACCTGGAAGTATTATGTCTAAGTTGGACTTGAAGAGCTTAAAGGTTTCTTCCAACAAAAATGATTCTATGATTCTATTTCATATAGAATCATAGAATCACAAAATCATAGAATCATCCATGTTGGAAAAGAACCTTGGGATTATCGAGTCCAACCATCAACTCTACTCTACAAAGTTCTCCCCTAAACCATATCCCCCAACACCACATCTAAACGACCCTTA
>JAVSBS010002934.1:122785-162706 GCA_033124195.1 Coracias cyanogaster
TTAGGTAGTTGTAGAGGGCAATGAGGTCTCCTCTCAGTCTCCTCTTCTCTAGACTAAACAAGCCCAGTTCCCTCAGCTGCTCTTCACAGGGCATGTTCTCCAGCCCTTTCACCAGCTTTGTTGCCCTTCTCTGCACCCGCTCCAGCACTCA
Organism: Coracias cyanogaster; assembly: GCA_033124195.1. Classification (NCBI taxonomy): domain Eukaryota; kingdom Metazoa; phylum Chordata; class Aves; order Coraciiformes; family Coraciidae; genus Coracias; species Coracias cyanogaster. The sequence continues at coordinate 122,937 of JAVSBS010002934.1, forward strand.
TCCACTTGTCACAGTTTCATTGCCTGGACATACAGAACGGCTGCATCTCTGAGGAAAGAAAATTTAAATGAGGTATCACTGAAGAATAAATGCAAAGCAGTTAACCCTTCTCTTGAGTACAAAATTTTTAAAATGGAAAATAAGCAGTGGTAATGCAGAGGCCAAGGTGACATCCTCCTTTCCCTTGTCCACTGCACAGCACAGCAAAGGCTGGACAAAACATTCCCCAAGTTCTGCAGCCAGCGACGCCAGCCCACTGCTGAGGGATGCCCAGGAGAAGCGTCCAGCCTGACATGCAGAGACCTGCCCTGTGTTGGGAGAGAGAGAACTCTGTCCCTGCCCAGCACTTGAAATACAAGGTGATTCTGGACACATCACTGTCTGTCCCTTCGCCAGCAGCGGAGCAGCCTCCCATGAGGAATGGGAGGAAAAAAAGACGTGTTTGTTTACATGTGATCAGCTACTGAATATACTTGCCTTTTTTTTTCTTTTTTTATTTTTTCAGGAACAGCTCTGATTTCTTCTTGGGCACTTCCTACCAATGAGAGCAGAGGAGAAGTGAAACAAGATATAATCCAGGTGTTAGCAAAAGTGACTCTTTGCAGTCAGAAAAGCCCTAAACATCATCCTTTTCTTCTTTTTCCTTTTCTCTTTTAAAGCAAACAATCAAACGCAATCCCTGGAGAGAGTGATTCATCATAAAAGCTCTCTGTCTAATCAGCCTGCCCCAAAAGATTTTTGTCTTTCTTATAATTACGTGGAGCATAGAAGCTTTAAGCAGTGCTTCTTCCCAGTGTAAATGAATGGGGCAAGGAATCCCTTGGAGTCCCACAGCCCTTATCTGATGGGCAGCCTCATTCCCCAGTCACAAAGCAGAAGTTAAAATTGCTTTCGTTACTGTCAAGGGAAACCAGTCTGATACCAGATTATCTCACTTCTTCCCTCCTCCTTCTCCTCTCCTCATCCTGGCACTTGTGGGCATAGGCACATGTGGACTCACACACACTTGGACCAATTTCCTTACTGTGTGGCATATCGCTGGTGGATTTTGACAGCTCTACAGGTAGAGGCTCTGAGCTGGGTATCTTTACCAAGAAAAGTATTTAGCTGTAGCACAGCAAGCTAGAAGGCAAGGGAACTGGAAGGACATCATGAAGAGAGCCACGGCAAATGAAAAGATTGAGTGGATAAGTAAAGAAGAAAGAGCCTTTAACAAAAATGCACAATAAATAGAGGAATGCGAAAGATTGTTTCTATGGCAATGTAAGTAAGACCGCAAAACTGCTGTCTGCAAGCGAATGTATTTAAAATGAAACATGAGATAACAGAGGAAACAGAGTCTGTGTCACTAATGGCAAAGCAATTTAGCAGCATTGAGCCTCCAGCATCCTCCACCCCTTCACCACCAGTTGCAACATGAGAGCACCATCCCAGACTTCAGTGTCAGGTACCTTCTGCCTGGGGTAGTGATCCCCCTCAGTGGCCAGGGAGCACTGCTCAGGTCACAGGGCTGTCCCTTCTTACCAGCACACAGCCATCTAACCAACGCAAGAGGCCTGGGGAGCACAGCAGCTGATCCTTGCTGGGAAAAGCCACCATGTCCTGCTCCTGCTTCCCCTGGGGACCACCTTCAGAACCCCCAACCATGTGGATGTACTGGGGTATCAAGATGATAGCTTCAGCCAGGCCTGTCTGTCCTCCCTCCTCACCAACTCCATCCACCATATGGGATGGGGCCAGCCTCTGAGTGAGACCTGGCAGAAGGTATGAATCTGGGGAGGTGAGCTGGAAAGGGGTCAGCCAGACTAAGAGAAAGAGCTGCCATACCCCCTTCTGAAGCAGAGGCCTTAGGAGGAGGCAAGGAACAGGACAGGGTTTGCCTGCCTTGGTCAGCGCTGAACCAGGGACATCATGGGAAGGCAGTGATGCTCATGATGAGGTTTCTCAGGTAGACAAGGAGCTGAGGTTGCTGTAGGAACACACAAGAGCAAAGTCTGGGCTTGGCTTACAGCAGGTCCTTTGCATGTCATGTCACTACTCTTGTTGATGCCTTCACGCACACTACCCTGTGTTTGAACCACCAGATATAAACCAGGCTCGTAGCTTGGTCCAGCCACACTGCCTTGAATGCTTCCTTCCTGCCCAGTTTTTGTCAGTCTTAAAAATTGAACGTTAGACACATGCTGAAGCCCCAGCTGAGGTGTGTAATGGGGTCTGCTCCTTTATTTCTCCTGCTGGTTCCTGTCTCAGCCAAACTGCTGCCTGTACCTTGCCTCCAGGGCCAGAGAGCCTTCCTGGAAAGGGGTTGTGTGCCAGGGCATGCAAGGACAAGCACTCAAGCTAGCCCCATTAGAGATACAAGCTGCCTCCCCTCTCATGACACTGGTGTCATCAGCTCACCTGCACCCTGTTTGAGCCTTCCCCTTAGCTTGCCTTGGATTGGTGACAAGAGCTGGGTAAGACCTTGAAGCTGTGTGCACAATATACTGTAAAATAGACCATGTTACTTGTATGTGGTAAATTAGAATTAATTTTTAGGTAGACGGAAATAAAAGCTTAAAATAGAGGGGAAATGAACTCAAATACAGCTACTTGGCTGATGAGCCTGTTTCTAATTTGCCGCAAGGAAGGTGAGATTATTAAAAATGGAATCAGCATTTCCTTCACATGACCTCTCTCAGACAACCTGGCTGCTCTCTCCTGGAGATGTGCAAGACCTTCCTTTCAAAACTAGAACTCGAATGAGAAACTGTCCGGGCACCTACCACGATGTGGAGGCAGGTGGCCAGCTGCCAGCAGCCCAGGCTCTCCCAGCCTGGAGGACCAGCCCCTCTTGCTCACCCCTAAGCTGTCTGTGTTATACCAATGTTAGAAGCAACAGGCCAAAGATGACAGGTACACTTGTCTAAATTAAGTGTTGTTGAGTGGTTCTCAAGGGCTCATGGTATAGTGTAAGATGTAAATTCAAGTGCAAAGATATTGCTTCAACATATGTTCTTACCAGTTTTGCTGTTAGATGCCCCTCTTTCAGGTATGTGGCATTTCAGTTCCCTAAACTCTATTACACCATATTTATTTCCATTTTCTGAACTCTAAAAGCTGTAACCTAACACCTCAGGCACTGGGTTGAGGCTCTGGAGAGTTAGATCTGGCTTGTCACTATACATGCAACCATGGTAATGCCTTTATTGAAAAAACAGGGATAATATGTCCATGCTACAATTAAACCCAAGTTATAAGAGCCTCATATGAGGGCTTGAGCACTTATGCTGCTGTATTGCCTTTGAATGAAACTCAGCTTTTTTTTTCTTCAATATAAAACAGCTTATTTACTCCTAGTGCTCTTATTTGTGCTATGCCATTGCCATTTATCAAATTTGGTGTCAGCTATAGTCCTCTGCTGTCAACCTGAGTAAAACAGCAGTGAATGAGGCCCTTTGCTTTTAATTAGCCACCTTTGTTTCCCAAAAAAATGATGTATCAGGATATGGTTTCTCCTAGATTAACCAAGTGGTACAGAGCCTTCCTGCTGCAGCCCATCTCTCTAAGATGTTGCATGGACACCACTTAGTTGTTTAATTCTGGTTGTCCCCCTTCTGCTAGTTACAGCAGCATGCCCACAACCAGAAATGAATTACATATGCAAGGAAGGGAAACCATGCTGGTGCCTGAAACACTCTCAGGTCATTATATCTGCTTTTATTTCTTAGTGATCCAAACTTCACTCCACCTGTACTCTTCCCTCCCACCTTAAAAGGCAAAGCTACCCCCATCCTGCTGCCAGGATGGGCTGAAAGACACCTTTCCTGTTTACAACAAACACCCCAAATTCTTGCTTTTCCTTTCCCCTTCAAGATCAGGGTTTGTTTTGGTGGTTGGGGTGGTTTTTTTAAAAATGGTCCTTATGGAAGCAGCCTGCCTGACAGCCCTGCTGGCTAAAATCTGCTGTTTATCCACGGAAAAGGAACGGTTTGTGCCACCGAAGCTTTCTTATTCTCATCACCTACATGCCGCTAGTCTGCTTTGAAGAAGCACCTCTAGGGGTGAAAGCATACTTCTGTCTCCAAGCTAAATTCAGTCCCTGATCTCTTTGCAGAGACTAACAACAAGGGAGATATTTGGCATGATTGATGGGAGCCAAATGAATAATTCATGGCAGATCATTTATTTTGATGAATTTTAGCCTCTTTTTCTGTTTGCAAATTGTCTGCAAGTAGCTTATGAACATCTCAAATGTATATGGGATTTTAAATTAACTGCTGGATACTTTCCGCAAATAACTCCTAGCCTGTAGATTGCTCGTGAACCATTTAGTGGAAGCATTTGAAATTTCAAATTCTAGCCACGTTGGTTAATTTGATTGCTCTTGTGAGCCAAAAGCTCATCTACAATGCTGGTGTAAAAGCAGAGGAACTTCACTAACTGCACTGAGGCACATATTTGGGTTGACTTTGGTGTTACCAGCCTCAGAATCTGCCCAGAATGCATTTCTGTTCTCTAAGCAGGTAGGTAGCATTTTGAATCAGGTGTCCTCAGTGACCGAGAGAGGAGAAAGTAAAACAAAATAATTTTATGTTTACATTTATTTTCCATTAATCATAAAATGTTTTGTTCCAGTAACTCTCCCTGCCAGTAAACACCCATATCTTTAACATGCCTGGCTATCAGTCAGAAACCTGTCATTTCTTACCTGATGCACTTCCCATCAGTTACCATGACATTCCCACATCTAGAAATCCATTATACGAGTTTGCTAAAGCAAATGCAGGACCAGACTCACCATCAGGCTATCTCAACTCCACACCAGCATCACTCCACTGCAGTCAGTGGTGTAAAACTGGTGGAATACAACAGGGGACTGTAACAGGGGGAAGTAACTTTTGTTTTAATAGTTTAGCAACAGTCTTGTGGTAAAGTGGAGCAAGAGAGGGCTTCAGTTGATGGAATGCTATTTTTGGTAACCAGAAGAAGGGTCTCTCACTGAACTGGATAAATCTGGATACATGCCCACACAGCGAACACTGAAGTGATATTTGTCTGCGCCTAGTGGTCCTTGTGCTGAATTCCTGCTGGCTTTTTAGGCACCACCATGTCTATTTTACACAAGGCCATAAATGGTCAAGCAGCTGGCAGAGCCTGTCATGCTATTTGTGTGGAGTATATCCGAACAAATGCCCCAGCAGCGAAAGGCCAAGTCACTAGCCCCTAGATCCATGGCTGTCAGCTAAGCAGGCAGATAAGTGTTTAACTTAAAGCTGAAAATCTGATGGAAAATCCTCTCCAATCAGGTTCTCTGGCTTCAGCAAGACCTCAGCTACTCAAAAGTCAAGACACACTATTTCCAACATCAAGACACAACTCATCTGAGTTCTGAGTGATAGCTAGATATTGGTTTTCTCCAAACTACCGTGGCTGCAAACAACTTGCAGCACAGAAAGAGGAACAGGGAACTCTTCATCAATGTGAACTAGCAGCTGATGCTGCTCCTTCTTTATCTTTCCACACCTATGCCCCTGAAACTCACAATATTAGACCTCCTGGTATCGTTGTCAGCTCTCCAGCACTTTTTCCACTTGCCACAGCCATGTTTCGCCAGGCCTGCTGCATCATACTTGTTTTTGCACTTTGGTCCTATTGCATCAGAAACCCTGGGATGGAGGAGGAGGTAGGATGACAAACATGAGCATCCTTCATTGCAATGCCAACAGAGGCAGAGGAAGGTGCTGTGCCAGGATGGGGGGTGGCATTTCCTTGGGGCAGAGCATAAATGGGGTGGCACTCCCAGCCCACCCCACATTTGTGTCAGCCTTTTGCTGAAATACTTGTAAGCCTGTCATTGCTGAAGTCTTTTTGGCAGCCAAATCTTAAATATAGACTCTAATCACAACTGCACATGTTGTACAATCAGTCTAAAAATTGATTAACTTTTATATAAGCTTATGTTCAAGGGGCAATTCAAGATGTGGGAGCTGGCACCAGCTCAGGGTCTCAGTCTGTGTCTCTTTGCCATGCATACAATAAAAACAGTGTATGGCATAGTTAAGAGAACCAAATTATATATAATGGGAAATTAAGAGGAAGAATGATGCAACAGCCTTCCTTCATAAATTAGGTGGACCATCAGGCTATATTACATATATGTATATATAATCTGATGGAATGAACTGCTGTGAAAATGCTTATTTTACTGAAGAGTCTTCACATGTTTTATTATTCAGTAGTTTTATTTCATGAACAGGGGGTTTTTCATTTCGTTTTGAGAGAAGTGCAGGAGGGAAAAATAAACCACTCCAGCTCATATCATTTCTGTAGAAAGAAGGGGATGGCGTGGGAGAGGTATTTGTCAGTGTACATATCCAACCCACCACTGAGGTACCCTGCGAGTTTAGTTCAAACACACTATGGTAGATATCCATAACAACTACCATCACTTGGCACAGATGTCATACCTCAGGACATAAGCTGATCTACAGCAAGGTGTACAGCTGAGGCTCAGCAAAAAAATTCCCCTCTGGAACTGAACTCCAGAGAAGTCTACACCTTTGCTTGAAAGATTCAGCATTCACCATACTGGGAGGAACAGAGTTTGACTTGATGGCCCTCTGATCTCTTCTGGTCCTTTAATTATGCACTGTGAGTTTCTGAGCAACTGGACACTATTTTCCATGCAATCCTCCTTACGAAAATCATCCCTTTATTGGTCCATAGTCCTCACTGGTCGTATTTCATATCCCAAGTCCCCGGTGCTTCTCACTGACTCCTGGTGCACCAAAAGCTAACTGTAAAGCAGCTAGTGTTTGAACAGCTGCCAGGAAGCGCTCCTACTTGCAGGGCTACTGGCTTGCTTTCCCAGGCAGTGGGTGCTTCATCTTTAAAATCAATCTGATGCATTGGCACAAGCCCAGGGAGTGTTAGTCCATCTGCTGCCTAACTCTCCCCGTTTGTTTGCAGAGGCTTGCCATCAGCTGTTCAAATCCCTCTCTTCCCCTCCAAGGAATTTCCTTTTTTTTTTCCCCTAGCCTCCACCACGATGCCAATAATCCCCACTTTCTCTCTCTTAATCAACCTCCAGAAAGCCACGGAAAGAAGCTTAGGAACACACAGTGCAATTAACACTACTTCTCAATTAGCTGGCATGGTGAGCACTGTACAATGGAGTAGGTGAGGCAGGAGAAGCTCAGATTTCTGTGACAGTATTTGGCACAGTCAATCCCTGAGCTGAACACCATTCCTCTGTGGGGCTAGAGAATAGGATCCTACTTCCCACACTTTCCTCTCAGCTGTGGCAGTCAACAGGGAACTGCAAATCACTTCTTGTAAGAGACCAGTAGAAGATCCCACCAGTCACCTGCTGCCTGGTGTTCTGGTCTCAGCTGAGCTTCCACTGCTTTGCTACTTGTACCAGGAGTAAGGCTGCTGCAATGAGCATGGAGGCCAGGGACCATGAGGAAGATAACATTGCTGCTTGCCACAGCAACGTGTTCTGCTGCTAGCTGCCAGTCTGAGAGAACGTGCTTTTCACAACTCAACCAGCACTTGGAGTCCCCTGGGGAGGGGTTTTCCAGCCTGAGGCCCCTGCAAAAGCTGTTAAGCTGAATGACAGCTTCAGCACTAAGCCTGTGCCCATGAAGACTGGAGGGGGAATCCCAGCTACCAGGTAACACCTGGCTGAACTCAGATGTCTGCTAGAGGAGCAGGGCTTTGCACCACACTTCACACTCCATTTCCATCCCTACCCTCCTCACTACATTCTGAAGGTCTCATCTAGGAAGAAGGCCCTGTCTCAGCCAGGTAAGATCTAGAACTGATTCATCTCTTGAAGCCCCAGCTAGCTGGAGGAGCAAGATGCGCTTCACGAACGGCCTGGCTTGCTCCTGCCTGACCCTCTGCAACAGTTCCCTGGGAAGAGTAGCAGGCAGCCCGTCCTCCCCTTCTCAGTGCAGAATAGAGGTGAATGCCAGCACGGACAGGCACTGACAGTCACCATACAGGGCAGCCACTTGAGGATAGCACCATTTTCCTTTTAGGGCTTCCCAGGGTCACTGAACACCTCCCCTGGGATAGGAGGAGAGATGGGATAGACTTTACCGGCATCCAGTTGCTCTCTCTCCCCCCTCTCATGCCTGTGGCCACGCTGTACGACATCAGTTCTGACTTGCAATGCTCCTGCTGCTCCAGTCCTGAACAAAGACAGCCATTCAGCCCAGACTGCACAGTGGTTTAATGCTACAGATGAACATCTACCATTGTTGCCAGCACTGCAGCCCAGAGAAATTAAATGCAAATTGTCTTTGTTCCCGAGCACAGACCCCCATTTCTTCAGCCCCAGGAGCCTAACAAACACCCTCTGTGCTCCCCATTTGTTCTCTGCGTATCACCTGCTTGTCAGCCAATACCCAGCTAGGCTGCGGGATTTAGCCTTGGGTGCAGCCTGCCCCTGTGCAACAGCATACATATAATCTTTCAGGGCTGTAGCTACACGTGTATCTTGTACAGCGGGATGCATTTCAAAATTAAAACACCAAAAATCAGTCAGTGGGTCAGCAGGCAACACAACTAAAACAGAGCAGGTTTCCTGCTCTTATGGGAAAAGTATCAGTGCTTCAAAGCCTGCCCATCCACAACTCCTCCAGTGCTGGGGCAACAGTGATACCCTGCCTCCAAACCCTGATGCAGGAAATCCTGCTTTTTCTGCCATTGTCCCTTGTACCCAGGAATAAGAGGATAAAACTGAGCCAATGATAGTCAGGCTTCAGATCAAAGAAAAATTTCCATTACATTAATCTTTAAAGGTAGGAAATAACTTCCCGAGGATACTGAGAAAGCTCCATTGTTTGGAGCACTTAATCCTACAACAGAATAAAACAAACAGCATGAAAAACTCCCAATTTTCTGACAGTACAGTTGACACACCATATAATTTCATGAGCTTGGCTTGCCAAGACACTTCTAATGTACTAAAGGCACCCATCCTGTGAGGCCTCTGAATACACAACCCAGAGCTCCACTGTGATCAAATGGATTTCCTGCAAACAGTCTGAACCCCTGCCTACTGCAGCTCTGTATCCTTCTTGTGGCTGGATCACAAAAGCCACTGAGACAGTTCCGTCTTGTGATAATGAAGATGGGCCCCTCAGCTCACAGTTCAGATACCTGATTAGTTGCTACAGCTCAAGAAAACACTGCTTATCTGCCGAGCTGCAGCGGCAGACTGCATACACTCTTAGCCTATCACAAAAGTGAGATAAAAATGTATTAAATCTTTTTCATTGCAGCTTACGCAAATACGCTTTACCTCATGTTTGGTCACAGTGCACTTGCCTGCCTGAGCCTCCAGCTCATAGCAGCTTGTGCTTTTAGATCCACAAATCCCAGGTTCGAGCCTAGATGATGATGATGATGCCTAAGGCCCTAATGTTGTATCAACACAGGACACAAGATCTGCACAGAGCTGACAGCAAGGCTAAGATTTATATTTTATATCAGGCTTATCACCATGGTATGTGATCAGTTCTATCCACTACCAGCCATCACTTGCCTCTGTAAAGCAAAAACATTCAGGTCACCAGCCTCACAATTTGTGACCAATGAGGCAGACAACTCTCCAATTTAGAACAGATGAACCTCCAATTGCCTGATGAATAAAATGAGAAGCTTTATTTAAAATAGCCAAATATGGGTTTTCCCCCCACGTTTAGAAATCTTCATCATCTTCACATTAGGTCACTGGCTTCATCAAAGGCACACAGATATTTACTCTCCCAACACACTTGAGGGAAAACTCCATTTCTGCAAGTCAGTTCCTGGTAGAGAGCACGGAAAGCTGGATAGTCCTTTCCCAAGAGGAAATTATTAAAGCCACAAATCAACAAAAAACATATGGCAACAAAGTACTGGGGTACCCCTCCCTCCCTGTAAGGGCAGGGCAAGGTTCGTGCAGATGTTGAGAATCTCTCCTTGGCCCACAAAATGCAGATTAGCCCACTTGATCAATTCTTAGCTGTGGAAATACCCAACCCAACAGGAGGAGCAAAAGCATCAACACAGTAGCGTGGCTTCACACAGATGGCATGTAAAAGAAAAGCAGTCATCAGAATGACAAGTAGCAGGGCTTATGATTTTCATGCTGTTGCAGAAGACCCCTGGAAACTGTTGTTAGCTGAATCAGAGAAAGAGAAGAATTTCAGAAGATGCATATTGAAAATGAGAGTTGAAAAAGGTTGAAACAGGTGAAGTTACTCCGTGGTCTGCTATAGAGGCTGGCTTCCCCTCAAGTAGTCCTACGCACCACATTCATTTCTCAGACCAGTTTAACATCTCAGAAGCCTGAGAGTTATGGACATAGTTACCACATCTGACTGGGGAAATATTTCACACTCAGTACAAAGCTGCAGCTTTGCTTTCCTTTAGCAATCACAGTAACAGCCTGCACCTCTGGAACCTAAGGAATGTTGTACAGCAGGCAAAAATTATTTCTGTAATCAGTACACAAACAGAGGAAGTGCATGAAGGGGTGAAATACTGCAGATGGTAGGATACAGCACTTAGCAAGGAGGATAAGCAGTCTGACAGAGATGACCCTGACGAGCACTGAGGATCAGAACCTGGGCAAGATGAAGGCTCATGAGCTTAGGTATCCATAAAAGCTGAACACAGACCCACCTCAACCTTTGACCGGTCAAAGAACAGTGGAAAACATTACCTTATATAAAGGCTACAACACAAGGAGCTCACACTTACCACATCCCAGCTTACACTGCCATTGCTAACAGGCCACGGATAGAGCTCAGGCCCACTGCTAAACACCGTCCTTGACAGGGAAGAGTAGCACATCCTGTGGGAATCCAAGGCAAGGAGAACGGAAGCATCCACACTGTAACACATGCCACACAGTCTTTAAGACCTGCTTTTCAAAGGTCTGGGAATCCACCACTCCAGCTAACATCTGTCAGCTGCAAGAATTAGTCTCATTGTGGCATTGCTCATCTGCAGTCTACATTGGCTCCAAAGTAAAAGGAAGAAGGGTCTCCCACATCAGTACTGTTTTTTTCTTAACCTGTCTCATTTCACACTGCAATTCCCATGCCAGCTGCCTCTTTTAATAACAAAATAAACACATTCTTGAAGTACTATAAATAGAAACAGCAGGGCAGACCTTGCTTTGAACCTTGTTTTTGAGTTACACTAGGGATTTCTACTTTGCTGTCTTCTTGCATGCTTTCCACTAGAACATTTCCTACTAGCTTTGAAACTACATCCTGAACCAGACTTGCACCTGAATTTGTGAATGTTTCTCTTTAAGAATGTCCCAAAAGGATGGACTCCCAAGCTGTTTGGCTCCCAAACAACAGTGCACCTTAAAGTAATGAAGACTTAGTGGTTCATCTCATTCACTGAACCAGGTTGAAAGCTTGTTGAAGTTCTGTCTACAGAGATGAAATTGCATCAGAAGCCCTGCAACCACAAACATCATTTTACTCCAGTCCAGTTTCACTCCCTTTATTCTCACTGTTGCAGAGTCTGAACAACTTCCATGCTGCCATAAGAGAATTATTCTTGTGCTGAAGCCCAAGGCAAGGTTTTAAAACCAAGGCATGCCTGCTTTGCCATCAGAGGTTATGACTGCAGTGCTTCCGACTAGGCTTTGGCCAGCTTTAATCAAGGTAGTTGTGATAGCGTCCCTGTGGTGCCAGGGTAATAAAGGCTAAAGGGAAGATAGCACCCCCACCCAAGGCAATTAGTAGCTAGGACTGAAGCCTGACTTTTGAGCTTTGGTACCTGTGGGAAGTCAGCCGAGAGCTAGTTTGCCTGCCGGTGCTGTGCGTGCCTCTCTCTGCAGCACAGCCATACCCCCGGGCAGGGTGGGAGGTTTGGGATGGGGCTGAGCTCCACTCTAAGTGTGCAGGACCAGCAGTGCCCTGTGACTTCAGGGCAACACTGTCAGACTTAGATGCATTCCTTTCAGGAACTACCTTGAGTTTCACCAGCTGTGTTTGTCCTGCCAAAGGCCACTGCCCCACAGCAGGGGCCAGAGAGAACAGAAGTGTGTTAGCTTCTCTGTAACTGGTATTTTATTTTAAACTGTCCTGCTGAGTGGTTTGAGTTAATGGATCAGGCTCAGAGCTGCAGGGTCTGAGGTGAGACCACAACTCTACTCCACTGATTCTGCTGGGGTGAAGGTCACCCCTGACAGGGTGCAGTGAGATTGCTACAGTCCTACACGGCTTCAGTTAAACCAGCTGCCACTCCTCCCTCTGAGGGCTGTAAGAACTGACTGCCAGTGGTGGTGGTGGGCACTGCTCCTATCACAGCAAATAAACTCCAGCCACTTCTCAGTGTGCGTGTTCATCTCCCCAGCTCCCTTCACCGCCTGCAGGCAGGCCATGGCAAACTCTACACAGCCAAAGGTGCCAAGGGGAAGAGATGAGTGCATCTCATCACCTCTGACAACCAGGCAGGTGGTTAGGAAGAATTCTTCCACTCCTATGACCTCGTCCTGTCACAAACACTTCTATGTTAAGTCAAGGTTTTCTTCCTTCAAGATTTCAGACTAGCTAGCTTTTTCAGTAGAAGAGGATGCTGACAAACATCTTCCTGGACTGACAGAGTTTAAGCGAAGCTAGGGGAGTGTCAAGTTCACATTAGCTGAAATAATTCTTACAAAAAAAAAAAAAAAATTGCTCCGTTTGGCAAGCCTCTTTCCATCAAAGTAGCACAGGCAGACTGCTTGAACTTTAAATTAGGAATTAAGAGATATAAGAACTGGGCTGACTCTCCATGTTTAATAAAATCTACATTTCAGACTCAACTGCATTTATCCTGTATGCCATCAGCTGTAATATTTTCCTCCCTTACTGCTGTATGGAGCTCAATAGCATAACTATTTGCAACTTTCTGCAAATCTGCATTGCTGGAGAACAGCTCCTAGCTATGCTGGGTTTTTTGTTATAGCCTCCTCCATCGCATTAAAGAGCTCTCCTAATACCTAGTCTGTTGCTCTGCAAAAGTATTTGCATACCAGAACTGAAAAGTCACCTCTCAATCTCCTTTTCTGAAGGCTACAATTCATATACAGTGGCTGGCTTCACAGTTAAAGACAAACAACTTTGCAAGCTTAACCAATAAAATATTAACAGATTTTGTTATAATCAACATTATTGGTATTACCTTTGTTGTTGTTTTACTTGGTGTTGATAATAGTTTAATAGCCCTGCTGAGAAGCTCTACTTAAAGCGTGGTTAGAACACAACTCCTGCCCTGAAGAGCTAAATGTCAAAAATTTGGCTTTGTGGAAGATATGTTACAACCACCCACAGGTTATTTGGTTCACTACAGAAGTAACTATATCAAGCTCAATGGGCTGTGATGTGATACATAAGAGGTCTGGCCAAATGATGTAGTAGTCCCTCCTGGTCTTTAAGCTTGTGAATCTAAATAAACAAGACAGGAAGAAGGCAGAGGTGAAATCACTTAGCAAATGGCAAAGCACCGCCTATGATGCAAATCACTAAATTCACAGTGCAGCATCCCAGCCACTAAGTCACCACATCTCAGAGATTTTTTGGGGGGCATATCCTTGTTCAGAGAAAATATTTCATGTCCTTCCACCAACACTTACGGTGAGAGCAGGAGCAAAACAGCATACATATGGTGACATCCATACACCATGTATTGGCGTGTGTGCTTTGAGGGCACAACAGACAATGCTTGAGGGGTAAAAATTGAGAGGGAAAGAAAGATTTCACTGTTTCAATGCCTTAACCTCCCTGACATAGTCTTTGTGACCTTCCTCCACCTCCTGGGTCCTGCAACTTACCACCTGTGAAATTCTCTGCTAGATTATACTGGTTCTTATAAAACCACTGAAGACTTTGCAAGCATATGTGAAAGTGAAACTTTCATATAGGCTTTCTTTACCTTGCAATTGCAAACTACTTTCCTCTTCTTCTTTCCTGCAGGTCCCAGTCATCCATGACCTCCTTTTTTTGCATTTGTGTGTGCTCACATAAATGTTGCATAAATGTGCAATTACATGTAGGTTAGGGGAGACAGAAGCAACAAAGTCTGCCCAGCTGCCACCTGGGAGTTGGAGGGGTAGGTGGAGTTACACCTAGAATGAAATTGCTCCTCTCCTTTCATAGTGCAGCTTTTTTTACCTCAGTCTCTTGTTCTTCTCACCATCCCTGTTCCCTTTCATGCCTTTGCTATTAAAGTTATTAGGAAAATTATTCATTGAATTGCTTGTAGAAGCTGCCCAAAGATAAATACATTCAGCTTAATAAACCTTGTTAGCAGGAAGGAAGGGGAGAATGCCTAATTAATGTATTAATGATTACAATGCACTTTGAAGATGAAAAGTGCCATGAGCTCTAAGGGCATGTTTCTGCCCTCCAAAGTCCCTAGGTATCATGTGCAGAAGCTAATTCTAAATATTACCACTACTACAATGTGGCAGGGAAAAAGATGCATGTACCATAACTACTGCTTAACACCCTGGATCTGCATGCAGAGGTTAACCCATCTTCCAGATACTGCCTGTGTTAAGACAATACAGCTACGTATTCTCCTCCAAAAACAGGAACAGAAGAGTGCCAGAAGGAACCATTCAATGCAGTTCATCCATGCTTCATGGATACACAGCCCAGCTATAATACCATTATGCTTACCTAGAAAGAAGAGATTGAAACCCCATCTGGAGCACTGTGTCCATCTCTGGAGTCCTCAGCACAAGGACATGGACCTGTTGGAGCAGATCCAGAGGAGGGCCACAAAAATGATCAGAGGTATGGAATACCTCTCTAATAAGAGGAAAGGCTGAGAGCATTGGGGTTGTTCAGCCTGAAGAAGAGAAGGCTCCATGAAGACCTTACTGCAGACTTTCAGTACTTAAATGGGGTCTATAAGAAAGATGAAGATGATCTTTTTATCAGGGTCTGTTATGATAGGACAAGGGGTGACAGTTTTAAACTAAAAGAGGGTAGGTTTAGAGGAAATTTTTTACAATGAGGGTGGTGTAACACTGGCACAGGCTGCTCAGAGAGGTGGTCGATGCCCCGTCCCTGGAAACATTCAAGCACAGGTTGGATGGGGCTCTGAGCAACCTGACCTAATGCAAGGTCTCCCTGCTTACTGCAGGGGGTTGCACTAGGTGACCTTTAAAGGTCTCTTCCAACCCAAACCATTCTATGATTCTATGAAACTTCAAGCCTTGGAAGGTAAACAATATCATTTCTTACCACTCACATTCATGGGTTTTCCCAACTCTCAGTGTGCTGAGAGTCTCCCCTCAGACAAGAGCTGCTGGGACAGTCCCCTTGCTAATGGAAGAGACGCAACAGGTCTGGTGATGCTTTTAGAGAAATGGCAGCTTAGGGCAGAAGTGCAGGCAGAAATACTGTGACAGATGATGCTCCCTAGCTACTACAGGGAAAGGGCACACAATGGAGATTTCAGCTGGAGTTTTCATGGCTCAGAAACAGAAGTATTTCTCCTCCCCAGGTTTCTCTTCATCCAGACAATGCAGCACAGGCTGAGATCTGAATAACAGGTTTTCTTTTTGCTGCAGTAAGAAATCTGCCATTACAGCAAGGGAAAATAAGTTGCTTAGGAAGTCTTAGATGTCACTGCACAAACAAAACACGGAGCTGCTAATAACAGGTTTCTTAGATACACATTTCCTTTCCATGTGGTACCAGGAGGCACATACTCTAGGCTCTCATTATTATGGGCTTAGGTTATGAAAACTTCAAGGAACATATTTTTAAATGTCAGTCTGAAGAAATAAGGTACCAGCAGCTCACGTTTGCATAGTTGCCTCCTGAAAACACTGCGCAGTCTCAGCAAATCTTAGAAAATAAAGCAAAATGCACACTAAAACAATACCAAGTTTCACATACATCCTGTTGGAGACCAAAAGGACAGAAATTATGTTGTCAGTCTACATATTTCCTGGTTATCACTTAAGATACTGTGAATTAACTAAAGAATGCTGTATCACTCGCATGCGTAGCATTTGAAAAAAAAAAAAAGCCAGTTCACCTAGGTACCCACTGAGCATTAAACATTCTGCAAACCTCACAAATTCCCTATGGGGAAGGCTCAAGTCTGTGTCAGAGGCCAAAGAAGGTAAGGCCTTGGCAAGCAAAGCACACAGGTGACCTGCAGCATATGCATGAACAGAGCCACCCCAAAGCCCCAAATTTTACTCCCAGCTGCGGGTGCCCAGAATCAGCTGCACCCTGAGGCCCCTGAACAGGAACAAGCAGCAGCCGCTTGCATTCAGACAGACCAGTTGTGCTCAGGTGGCAGTGCTTTTGGCCAGCCTAGAATCAGCATCTGTTTGTTCCAATGTCTCTTCCCAAGTGATAAGCACGGATGGCTACTTTCCCTTAGGGAATTACGGGTTGACAGTTACTGACTGGATGAAGAGTAATAAACCAGCCTTCCCTCCACAAGTTAATACACTGTCCGATAAAGCTATGTTTGCGCAGGCCACGTAATTTACTGATGGCAGGAGTTGATCAAATTGTCTTTTATGGATTTGTCTGTTTGTTCCTCAACATGAAAATTTGATTTTTTTGTAACATGGTCTTTTACTCTTCCTTTCTTTTCCTGGGATATTAACAAAAGCCAAACCCAACAATATTATTTCCCTGAGGTTACTGAAGGGAACTCCCAGCTCTAAAACCGGCATGAAAAACTAAACACAAATCAATCACTTCTCCCTGCAATGTTGCTTCTTCTCACACCTGGCAGTGTGTTAGGACAGCAAGTACCCGCTCACAGTTCACACTGCACACACGGAGGCCCGCCACCAAAAGAGGTTTCTAGGTGCTTATCGTACACCAAACAAAGCAATGGATGTTTAAGATGCACTGAAAATGAGGAACAGCTTGTTTTCCAAAGCTGCTCTGCTTTCAGCTACCAGGAGCTTCCTTCCTTCTTGTAAGGTGCTGATTCCTACCCCAAATCATATCATTAACAAAGTCATCTTATCAGCAAAGAGCCCTGGAAATAGTCATCCCAGACCTCTGTTTCTGCTCTCTTTCTTCTTTCCTTTCCTACAGCAGAAGCAGCCCATAGTCCTCATCCTTAGGACAGCAATGTTCAGCTTTGTACATGCTCCTGAGAAGGCCCAGCATAGCTCTGTGAAAGCCTGCAGAAACAATCCCTCAAGTGGAGGCTGTAGAAATTAAAGCAGGGTTGCCTGAATCTAACAGAAATCTCAGCTGCTGAAGAATTAACAGGGGACACGTCCCCGATTTCCTTCTCTTTTAATTCTTTGCTTGCTTTCCAAATCCTCTCCATCAGCTATCAGCAGAAAGACTCCAATCCTCTGGTTGTGGGGAAAGCAGAAAAGGCATTACAATGACTTCCCTGCTGGAAAAAGAGGGCCCATGCTCTGCAGCAGCCTCGAGAAGATGTCTAGTTCAGAGCAGACCATCTGTGGAACTTCTCCCTTCAAGAAGCAATTCTGAATCCAACTTCTACAGAAAGTAATCAAACCAGTGACAATTGCTTTAGGGCAGAAGCTGGTCTCTACTGATCTTAAAAGTGAAGCCCCAGAACTATGTGTCAGAATAAGGCTCTTCTGACACAAACAACCCTATACCTAGAAAGGACCAACCAGTCACTGCTGGGAAGTTGTTGCAGGCCTATACCTCTTGCCACTCTATGCCTGTATTAAAAGATGCCTTAAAAAGAAAAAATTGCTTTTTCCATTTTTGTTCATTATCATCTTTAGAAATAGGTACAAAAAAGCCAGTGTCCTTCTTCGGGAGGAAAGGGATGGCAATACAGCTTAGGAACTTGAAGTGCCTTTATTCTTTAAAAACTCTCTTCAAGAACTGTCAAGGCATTTGCTAGCGGGCTCTCCTAGACTAAAAACTCTGAGAAGATTACAGGAATACATTTTGTTTTTCACAAATTTTCCAGGCTTTAAAGTCACAAAAAGAACCTCAACCCAACAACCAACCAAAAATCTGTCATACTTTAAAAAAAGGTACATGAATACAAATCAGTACTACTCCATAGCAAATCGGGTTTAACTTCCGCTTGCCTGTGACATAAATCTTACAATGTAGATACAATAACAGGGACATCTTCCTTTTTGGAAACTTCAACCATTTGCAGAATACTTCACTGATTATACAGCAGCAAATATCAGCAGTGCCAACAATGACACAATAGCACTTTTGTATGTTTCTTATTGAAAAAAGCAAGCAGTCATTTTGCTGAAAATTTTCCAAAAAATCGTTTCTCCATGCTTGCTAACAGTGTTTAGGACACAAATGCTGTTCTCCACCTGAATGGCTAGAATCTGCTTCAAGCAGAAAAGCAATTGTTGCACCTCAAGGCAAGTGTCCTTACAAGTGTGTAACACCCAAAGATTCTGGGTATAGCTGTTACCACCGCAGACATTTAATGGTTCAGATATAACAATATGGGAATCTCTCAAAGTACTCCTTTATTCATGTTATTATGTTTTAACCCACAATCAGGGTTGGAAGGAGCCTTCTGTTGCCCAACAGCCACAAACCCACATCAAAAATTAAATGACTAGAAGTTACTGATCCATTTCAGACTCAAATGAAAGTACTCAGTACGTTGTCTCCTCCCAGCAGGTAAGAACAGAAAAAATTACTTCTACCATCCATAGTAGAATAATTTCTACCATGTTACACCATCATCTTTTTTGAAATTTCAATCCACAATAGCAAGATAAATCAAGCCTCAAGCCCCACACCAAGATAAGTAGACAAATCTGCTGATTTCCACGGCAGCTACACAAAAACAAGGGATAAATAAAAACAGCGTGATCTTTGCTGGTCATGACTGATCTTCTTGCCCATTCTGTCTCTTGCTTTATATCTGAGGTAGTTTTAGCACAGCAGACTTGGGCACTGCCCTGGCATGGATAGCTAACAGCCCAGCCAGAGTCACGGGCTGAGCCTTCAGCACAGCCAGCAGGACCCCGATACCCAGCCTGAGACTCTGCCTGCGGGAGGTATTTCTGTTAGAGAGGCAGCAGCGAGAGAAGCCCTTGGAAGGGATGCGCTGCATCAACACTTGGGAATCTGGCCAAGATGAACTTTTGCAGAAGCCCGTAAGGACTGTGCTTCTAGGTGCACTCACACGCAGCTAATGCTCAAGTGAAACAAAGGTCGCAATCCTGACCTTTAGCCCTGAGATGGTGCTTCTTCCAAAGCCTTTACCTTCCTGGTGCGCAGAACTCATGAACTAACCCCCCCGAGGAGAAAGGACTCCAAGGCTGTCATTTCAGATGGTGCTTTTGTACCCTTGCAGGATGGCTCCATCGTGTGACAAAAGAGGAACACTGCACCCACATGGGAATGGACTCAATAAAAACAAAGCCTGCTTTCTCAGCAGGCGGTCCTCTGCCAGTGACTTAATTTATTCTAGCTAAAAAAAAACCCCAGAGCAGTTCTTGTACAAAGATCTAGGATTAGCAAGTGAAACACAGCCTTCTTTTTAACCCCTTTGTAACTCCTTCACAGAAATGCTGCTTTGTGTTTCCGAACTCTGCTGCTTAGCCTGGAGAAGGAGGGTGGTGGGTAGGTGGCAGTTGCACAGCGCATTTGAACTAGAGGTTTAATTTTAGCAGGGTTTCAAGTTTTCATTCATTCGAGCACTGTGTCCTTTTTATAGGAGTCTGTTATTTCTATGTAAGCCAGTTACACATTTTCACTTCCAAGGCAAGAAGTTAAAATTGATAAAATTTAAAAAGTAATATTAATAAACTAAAACTGTATCAACTCAAGTAGTTTACCTCCTTTAAAGCGATGAGTAAGATGTTATTTACTCTGCGATCTGCACTCAGAGGCTTTTGAGCTATGTGTGTGGCTTGCAACCATATGGCTACATCAGGGGAGCCTTGACACTTACACGCCAGAGATGCTACCTCACTTCCTTCCTCCTCCACTCCAAACCTAGCTCTCCTTCTTCCACTGTTCTTTCCAGATCCTCTCTCAGCATTCATAGCCTTCCTTTGTTTTACTAGTGTATTAAGTGTCTTCACTCTGGAGACCTCCCTTTAGCGCCCATTTGGCTACACCTGGATCATGTTTCCTTTCTGGGACCTACTTCACCCTGCCACTGCCTGGTGGGGCAGCAGCAATTGTGCTTTCCAATGCTCGCACACATCAGCTTTTCAGCTTTTAAACACGGAAATGGCACAGTGGTGTACATGATCCAGCTTGGATGGAGTTGACTTGATTTGTAGCAGCCTATATGGTGCTGGTGCTGTGCTTCGCATCTGTGGCTAGAACAGTCTTGACAATAAAACACTGTTGTGGCTACTTCTGAACAGAGCTTGCACTGTATCAAAGCTTTCTCTCCAAGCTTCTTTTTAAGGATGAGAAGACGATCATCTCCAGTCCAAAGCATGAAGTTTAGTCACTACAGGAGGCTCCACATAGCAAAGATGGAGAAGGTGAGCAGGCACCAGTATGAGTTGCAGAGGTAGATGCTCCACGGCCAGGGGCAGGCACTGCCTAGGAGCCACCTGTGGGCACATCTGCCAGAGACCTGATGCCACAGCCTAGTTAAGGTCCCAGTGGAGGTCTGTGATGTGCCAGAAGTGCCCTGCCAGGGTCACAGCCAGGGGGACAGTACAGGAGGAGCATGAAAGGCTTTGTCAGACAGCAGCTGCCATGTCATGCCACATCCCTGCTCCAAAGTCCAGCTCCACCTGCCTTGGCTCCCCCACAGCCCCCTTCACCTCCCTCATCTGTGCCATGTGGAGTCTCCTGCCCCAGCCAAACTTAATCGTTTGGACCTTGCTACAAGGCAGATGGACCCAGTGAAAGTGGTAAGCCACATTCCAGTCTTCCTCTGCCCACTCCCTACCTATAAATTCAAGCAGGTAATCATGTGAGTATTGAGTTCTCACTGACTGTATGCATGTGTAAAGATTGTTTTACCACTTGCATAAAAGTTTAGATCTTTTGCCTCTATCATTTTCAAGAAAATAAACTTCAGTAGATCAGCTAATGAAAGTGAGCTATCTGATAAGGTTTCTCACAGGCTCAAATGTGATTAATTTACCACAGCTTATTAAATTACCATCAGCTGAGTTGCAGTAAGTCCAGGGCTTGCTCTTAACCTAGAGTGAATGCAAAGAAACAAGGCTCAACTTAGATCAAAAAGGTCTCTGATAGGTTATGGTACTTTGCATTTGTCACAAGCTAAAAATGTACAGAGAGCAACCACAGCTCAGATGACTAAGTGTAATTGCTTAATGACAGTAAATCGACCAGAGCTCTAAGTAGTCAGTCTTTTTGATTATCATGAGATCACAGGATAAAACCATCAGGAAGGAAACTCAATAGGTCAGACCAGGCTGCCTGGGGCTGGATTCAAGAGCAAAACCAATCAAGCAAAGAGATAAAACTTTCTTTTTTTACTGTATTCCCACAGTTTTGCACAGTAACCTACTACGCAGCTGTGTAACATTCACAAATTTCTTCAGTAACAAAATGTAAAATAACAGGGTGCAAAAATAAGCACTTTAACTGCTTTAATTCTGCTTAACCTGTAAGCGAGAGCAGGAGTTAAAACCCTCACTGGCTTTTACACCAGACTATTGCTTCCATGGAAAAGCACCGTGATGTGCCAAAGCCTGATATCTGCTGCCAGACTGAGGCAAGCTCCCCAGGGCTCCCAGCGAGTTCACTGGGGCCAGCACAGGTACAGTTCTGCCACTTGTGGCACACAGCAGGACCAGACCTCACAGCATATCCCCCCTCCCCATTCCCCTCTTCCCCATTATGAAGGCTGGCTGTACAGAGGTAAGATGCAATCCATATGTAGAGGGTCCTCTTCAGATCTGATCTTAACAGTCATTGCAAATCAAACAGTAACTGAGGATTTTCTGAGCGCTGCAAGATCAATTCATAACTGATTATGCAGCACCAGGCAGATTCATCACGCAGAATACTTTTCTTCCCCATGTTTTTTTGTTTTGTGGTAGTGGTTGTAATCATTGTACAGATCCTTAAAAACCTCCCTTACACCCGCTGGTAGAGATGCATTTAGGAACTTGATGTCCCGTTCAATGCAAAGGTCAAGGATGTGATATATCCCTTCTGTGAGATGTTTCTTCACAGCTGGGTGCAGAGTCACCTACGAGGAGAACAAAACTGCATTAACCTTGAAGACAAAATGGCAAGAAACCACACTTTCCACAGTCAGCATGCATTAAATGCTGACAACATTACCCAGTGCATCAGACCATCTGGAACAGCCCATTAGATAAAATCCAGGATTTTTGACTTGTGGAATATTTTCCTGATTTTTGCAAACATGTTTTGCAGAACAAGCATGCCCCATGCAATAAAATCCATGAGCGTATAGTAACACACATTGCTGCTGAGGCAAAGACACTGACCATCTTGGAATTGCATGAGAACTCCTCAGCAGAAAAACTGTAATTAAAAAAAACAACAACCTACAATACTTGCCCTGGATTACACATTTCAGTAGGCTCTGTATGTCTCATATTAGCTGTATGTTACTAAGTCTCAGTTTCAAATGACCATTTCCTTTAGGCTGCTCTACGATTTACACTGGGTAATTTTAACTTACCTCTTAACAACTTGGTATTTATCTAACAATTTATATCTGAAGACTTCGATGTATAAGCCTTAACAAAAGAAGCCTTCAAAAAGCTCAGGACACAAGCATTTCCTTGATCTGTTTTAACATCAGGAATCAGGTACCTTGCCTGAAGCCATGTAGAATGTTGAAGGAATATGAGGAATTACTCGGGACTCAGTGCCCTGCCCCTGCCATTACCCCTGCTCAACCCCACACCCAGCAGAACTGCCACTACAGCCAGGAACGTCAGTGCTGACTGGTGACAGTCCTCTAGGCTCTATGCTAACTAAAATTTGTCCTGTGCTCACAAATCACTCGCTAAATACTTCACTGCCTGAGGCAGTGCTGGCCTATGGCATAATCACGTTATTTCTGCCACAGAACCATGTCTTATCTTTGCTGAATCCCAAAATTAGCTTTATGCCTCCAGACCTAAGCCTCTGCACTCCTGGCCTAATGAAAATTGCATAAAAAGCTGTCATTAAAATTCAGACTTCTTTCTTCCTGAGGCAACTAATAAACTTTCTGCTAATGAAGTGCACTCCTAATCAATGTGACAGGCTCCTGCTCTCTTTCTGCCCTAAATGTAAAACAGCTAATATATTTTATTAGACCTGCTAACATCGCTGGTAAAAACATACAGCAGGCATTAAGGCACATAAGCCTTTCTTTGGATCTGTGACCCTGAAGAGTTTGCATGTCCAAAAAGGTTGTCATTTCTTCTCCTCTATGTCAATTATCTGGGTTATAACAGATGCCATTTCTCCCTACACCTCGTGCTAAAGTAACACAACAGTTGGGCATCGCAACTCCCAGCAAATGTACTGGGCTGGGCTCTCCCTTCCTAGAGCAGAGAAATGACTGCTGAGAACGAGGACAGGAAAACCCACAGCTATTGACAAGATGGACAAGATGTCCCACTTGGTATAAGCAGATACCTCAGAGCTGCAGTCAGTGGAACTGCATCCCTCACGTTACAAATTAACCTGGAGCCATGCCTTATTTGGGCCACTCTTGCTTTGCAGCGCAGTTTCCCATAAACACCCTCCAACAACACCATGGGAAGCAGAATCAAAGATTTAAACAGCTGGCACTACTGGCTGGCAGTTAATTATGCTTCTAAGTGTTTTATGGTCTACAATAGTTAGCACAACCAATTTGTCAAGCATTACAGAGCTCTTGATGTGAGACATTAAATGTGTGAAGAGGTATTTCACTATTGCTGAATTAAGCAGCAGCTCACAAACAAGGGAAAAGCACTGTCAACAGTATGAAAGAGGCTATAGATGCAACCCACTCCAGAAAGGAATCTTACCAGAATAACACAAAATAATTCATGAGGATATTATATTTCCTGGTATAAAGAGGAAGCACTGAGGGAACTGTTACACAACTACTTTAGGAGTGACTGTTTAGGCCAGTCGTTTTCATCACTTCTAGTCTGCAGACCCTTAAAAGGGTTCCAGTAAGTGTGCAGATGCCCATATAAAGCCTTAAATCTACCAACATGTTTTTCTCAGTTACCTCTGATGGACCCTCAGGGTCTTCAGATCAGAGGCTGGAAGCCACTGATGTGGCTCAGAGGAGATGAATGGTTAAAGGAGTTTTTCTCTCTCATGCACAGCAACATGAAAGATGTGTAAGTGCACCCCTTAAGGCATGCTGAGGCTTCCCCTTCCCCTGATATCCATCAATTCTCACCAGTCTAATGAGCAAATAAATCGTCACATACTTGTGCTCAATCTATTTTGTCAGACAGAAAACACCCCTTTGTCTGGTGGCTCACTAACCAATTCCCCTTCCCATGCCCAAAGGTTCCACGCATACATTACTCTCTGTGGTTTCAGCTGTCATCCATCACTTTCCATTTCCTGCTGAAAGCATTGCACAAAACTTTCCTAGAAGTCTCATGAGATGTTGTACTCCTGCTAATACTGAGGTAAATGTCCTTTCAACTGGAAAAGGTCACCTGACAATTCAAGTCAGGCTTTCTGACTTACATTCAGCAATGACCAGATTATGGAGTTCAGAGGGAGTTAAATAGAGCAGAAGTAGTCTTAACAGTAAGTTGGCCCTAATATTTGCTCAGCTACTACATTTACATTACTACATTACAAACAACAACCAACTTACCAGAAACCTTAAAAAACATGCCTAAAAACGGACATATCCCATTGTTTCGCTCCTAAACCCTGGAAAAAAGCTGGGCAATACAGAAGGCAGCTGAGTTGAGGCTTCGTAACGACCTTCATAGTTAGTTATGGTGGTTACACAATAATCCTTCAGAAACACAGCACCAGTTAGGATATTTTTGTGGTAAAAAAGCCTAAAAACAAAGACTAAAATTCCTTTCTATATTTCAGTCTATGTCCAGGGCCGAGGCACAAATAATCAATCTGCAGGTACTTGTAACACAAGCAGCATTCAAACCCTGGTGAAATCTAAATCCATTAGGCTGAACAGAATGACAATTCAAACTTAGGTCTCAGCGTGAGAAGCTACTGACCTGGCTCTGGCATCTGTAATAGCAGGAGTAGTTGCTTTCATTAAGGATCAGAATGGTATCTTTGGTACAGAAGGAGAACTACTAAAAAGCTAACAATTCCCCAGCTTGGTAACATTTTTTCCATTCACTTAGTCAGTTAGAATTCAGATAAAAGATATTTTCCAGGAGAATGTTTTCTCCATTACTTTGCCAGATGGAGCTGTAACTGCTATGAGTCCTGGATAACTGAGACTACCTGGGAGAAGAGCCTAACTACCACAGGAAGAAAAAGCAAAGCAGTTCTGTAAATAGGCGTTGCATCGTTTTGCCTTAAAAAAACTACAGCCCACACCTTTACAGAGTTTTCAGGACCAGGGTAAGATTTCTCAGGACCTCTCGCTCAAAGTAACTGTATGAAACCTGAATCCCCCTGAGACACAGCAACTTGTATAACTTCACAGATTTTGCAACACTTAACACAGTTGCCTTTGGAACAGGAACTCCAAAACCAGCACAATACCATAGCACTTGGAAGATGGATGAGAACATGTTACCTTCTGCAGTTCAGTCACATACTGAGCCACAATGAAAGCAGAAAACACAGTGAAGTCCTCCATTTCTGCAGCAATATGAGTATACATCCGTTCCACCAAGTGTGCACACTTCAGTATAACTTCAAACTCATCTGTGTTGCCTAAAACAGAAAGTGAGTTGCAGCATGGCATTTGAAGCTTAGAAACACCAGGAAAAACACCCAAAGAATTACCCAGTCTTCCATGATTCTTTAACTGCCTGAAGCCAGCACCAACTTGCCCATTTTATCTTCTTATCAAGCCACAGCTGAGAGACCCCCCCACACGCCCACAACACACCAAATGCATGTCTTACAATGGTTATTTTGTCAGAGCACACTGGCAAAACTCCATGTGCACTAAAAGGCAAAAAGTATTTGTTATAGACGCTGATGTGCTAAAAGCAGCAGCTATTTTCCCTTTCATGATTCAGTTCCAAGTAGCACTGTGGAGGAGAGAACAAGGAGACAGGACAATTTTATTTTCTATCTACAGAAAATCAGAAGACATCTCTTGGAGACAGCACCACAAGAAAGCTTTCTGCTGAGATATATTATGTGGAACATAGCAGTGGAAGCCACATCACCAAAAATCTTTAAAGTGCGACTCAAGAGATCACCTGAGAATTTACTCAGTAGACAGTGAATGCAGAGAACAAAGAAGGGAGAAAGGAAATCTAGAAATTACTTTCATGTTATCTGTTATGAAAATAGAACAATCCATCGAATATGAACAGCATGTTTTTCAACTTGAGGATGCCACATACCCGTAAGTTTCCTGTGACCCTTGCCTTATGTAAACATATTGGAGAAGCAAGTAAATTCTCAGAGTTTAGCACCAGTTTAACATACCTTTTCCTCTATCACCGAGCCTTTGTTAACATATTCCTCTACGATGTACAGATACATTTGCTCACAGTTGTGGGCAACATATCACCTGAGATAACTCTGAACATGGCATAAGCTGCAAAGCATCAGTGGAAAATTGGGATACAATCAATTGCAGGCCATGAAGTCAGCTTGTCTCAAAGAGTCGCTGTTACTAATGACAGGGTATTTGTGTCCTGACCAGCGTAAAGCACAGTCTGATTACCTTAACCACTGTCACCATCTTTGACTTGGCTACTTTGACAATGCTAATTCATTAATAACTTCCAGGAATAAGTCTTTGTTTTTTCTTCCGTTTGAGATATTTAACCACACTAATTCCCAGTCCTTGACCACACAGATACATCATCTAATCCCCACTGATGCTTTGGGTGTATGTAATATTCTGGCTTTATGCTTAGCATAGAACAGTGATAATTCAGGTCTGCAGTAAACAGTTCCAGTCTCAAGAAGCTCCATTTAGTAGGATGGGTTTGGCACTATAACTCGGGGGTATTGGCATGTATCACCATAGTTCACAGCCACCATGCTTTCAGGCACAGGGGTTGACAGGAAGAGCAGAAATTGGGCACAGCAAGCCTTAACAGTTCCTGTCTACTTGCCAGCCAGTGAAGAACATCTTATTCACTGCAGTGCTGCCTGCATGCAGCTCCACAGGAGCCCCACTTATCTTCATAAGCCCAAGATACTACAAAGCTCAACCTCATTTTACATAAAGGACAGACAGGACTAATGGTTTCAGTGACACAGCTAGGTTTCAAGGACTTTGCTTCTGGTGTCAGACTGCCCTGTTCTGCATGTCCTCTTCTACAAGATACAGAATTACAGTGTGTATATTTAATACAAAAGTGGAAAAGATACGGTACCTCCGTCTCCTTTCTGACGTCCTTCATGCATCACAGAAACAACCAGACGATGGAAACTGTTCAGAAAAGATGGTGCTGCTTTCAACAGCACCTGCAAAGACATGAAATAAAAAATATCTGAGATTATGTAGTAAAGGGAGTGGAAAGGGTTGAGGTACACCACCCCATGTCCAAGGGAAACCAATTCCTGTGAAAGAACTATATAACTTATAGAGCTCTCAGGAGCAGAAACCATCTTTTCATTTTGCATCCATACAGTACCTAGCACAGGGGACTCTTGGAGCAGGACTGCAGTCCTGGCCATATTCAAATATAAGTAACAATTAAATGTCACATTGGAGTT
This sequence comes from Coracias cyanogaster, assembly GCA_033124195.1. Lineage (NCBI taxonomy): Eukaryota > Metazoa > Chordata > Aves > Coraciiformes > Coraciidae > Coracias > Coracias cyanogaster. The sequence goes on from JAVSBS010002934.1 coordinate 150,707, forward strand.
ACTTCATCTCTCCAAAGCAGCATTTGACTTAGTACCCTAATGTCTAGAGAATTTGTTCTTGCTGGCAGAGAATCTACGTAGTCAGACAGACTCACAGAGCACAGCATCCAGTAGCGCCACACATATGAAACACTACACATTGTAGTAACACTACCAGTATGAAAACAGCCTGGATTGGCAGCTTTCTACCACAGGGTTTTTATGTAAGATGTGAGAACATTTCAGCAATGTATATTGCCTTGCTTTTAGAATTTCCCATTTCTCCACCTGTGTTTGGTTTGTGTCTGGTGGAGTTCTGGGAGCAGGGAAGGGGGATACTGGTGTGGCTCCTGTAAGAAGCTTTGAGAAGCTCCCTCAGCTCCAAGCTGGATCTGCCTCTAGCCAAAGCTGAGCCAATCAGCGCCTCTTCGATAACATATTTAAGAGGGGAAAACCTGTTGGTTGAGTTATTTTGTTCTGGAGAGGAGTGGACACCCAGGTCAGTGAGGAAGGAATGGGGTAAAGTGCACCAGAGAAGTGATTCCCCTGCAGCCTGTCCTGAGACACAGGCTGCTGCTGTCCTGCGACCCATGGGGATCAACAGTGGAGCAGAATCGCACCTGTGGCCCATGGAGGACATCATGCCAGAGCAGGTGGCTGCACCTAAAGAAGGCTGTGACTCTGAGGGAAGCGAAGGCTCAAGCAGGCTGTCACAGAAGGGACCCACACTGGTTGGAGAAGTTTGTGGAGGACTGTCTCCGGTGGGAGGGATGCCACATTTCTGCAGAGGAGGGCTGTGAGGACTTTTCCTCCTGAGGAGGAAGAAGTGGTGACAGATGGACCACATCCCCATTCCCCATTCCCCTGTGCCACGGCAGGGGAGGAGGTAAAGAAATCAGGAGCAGAGCTGAGTCTGGGAAGAAGGGAGGGGTGGGTGAAGGTGTTTTTAAGATCCAGTTGTATTTCTCACTGCTTTACTCTCATTCAATTGGTAAACTGGTGGTGGTTAAACTGTTTCCACAAATCGAGTATGTCTTCTGCCTGTGACCAAAATTGGTGAATGAGCCCTCCCTGTTCTCTGTCTCGACTCTCAAGCCTTTTGTTGTATTTTCTCCTCCCCATCCCACCAGAAGGGGGTAGGCGTAAGCAAGTGGCTGCCTGGTGTTTTGCAGCTGTCTGGGCGGGCTTAAACCCTGACAGCCATCTTTAACTTTCCTCACTTTCCGTCCTACTACAAATGCATGAGGCCCCTTTCCTTTCTCCTTCCACCTCTGCCCACATATTCCATGTAGGAGAATCTCCAACCCTGTGCATGTCTTCACTTTCCCATGCCAGAAGGCTGATGAACACCAGGATGGTATAATGTTTGAAGGTTACCAACTACTAACATGTCTAAGTCCTGTTTTCAAAGGACTACAGAATGTTGATCTCCAGTGAGAATGAGGTCCTAGAGCCTGAACCATCTGTAAAATTGATCATAAAAAAAGGGAATGTTTATTCCAACGTAGCGTCAGATGCTGGTAAGCAATCTGTTGCCAAAAACCAACAATGCAGGCATAAAACAAAGCAGGAGAGCAACTGAAAAGATGTGATTTTGAGATTCCTAGCCTTCAAAATGACAAGTGGTACAAGGCACTTTCATACTATCAGGACAAATTATTTCAAAACCACTATCCGAAAAAAAGATTCTCATCACTGGCCTCTCTGTTGGTTCTTTCTACCTTTTTCCCCTCCTCTCACCCCATCCCAGATATACCTTTGGATGACATTGCACAATAGAGAAGAGCACTTCATGGACTCCTAGGAAGACACTATGATAGTCTTTTGTCTTCAGATGATCCAGAGGGACTGTTAGGAGAATGCTGAATGCCAATGACACATGGTGTGGATTCAAGAGAAAACCTTCTCCTTGCCTTAGCAGAGCTGCTACCGTTTCTAGAATAGGTACAACTATGGTGGAAATCAGTGACTGGTCCTGACAGGCCTCTTTGGCTTGCATCTACAAGAAGATAGGAAACAGGTAAGGAGTTCATTAGCCACCTGTTACTAGCATTTGCACACCACAGAACCATAATGCTCTGACCTGAGCCAATGTAACTAGACTGGTGCAGGCTGGACTGGCAGAGAGACTCCTGCCCTTCAGCCATTTTTGTGCAACTGCACCCTGGACAAGGATGCACAAGGTGCATTTCAAGCAAGCACAGCTCTGAGTGTGGAATTGTAACTACTCCCCACTCCCCTGACAACCAGCACATCTTTGCACCTGCATTGATGCAGTTCTCTCCTTCATGAGCATGCAGACCCACCGAAAAAGGTCAGAAATTGCATGCTCAGTATTCCCAGACATTGGAGAGCCAATCTCTGACAAATTCTGGTCTAGAGACACCATGACCATGAGAGAAGAAAAACCTGCAGCACTAGGTTTGTATGCTGTACAAATGAAGGACAGGAACCTGGGTTGGGTTACTTTGATTTAAATTTCCCATTCATAATTCAGTGAATTTATATTATATTCTTTTAATATGAGCACTTTGTTGCTTTGTTTTGCTGCTGTTGGCGTCTGCTGTGGCATGTGGCTGACAGTTACCTTCTCTTTTGGACAGCAGGAAGGACAGGAGACTCAGACACTCTTTTCAGCAGCCTAACAAGTTTCTACCAAGCTCCAGATTACATGGTACTGTCCCAGAAAACTACTGCTAATAAGAAATGTATGACCTACACACTGTGCTCACAGGAGATTTACTTGAGGAAAGAGGAGAGAAAGCTCTAGACAAAAAGTGCAAGTGAATCTGGTGCAGATCTGTCTAGTACCCACAACCTTCTTTGTTCCTGCATGCCTCTATGCATATTAGATGAAACTGCTACAGACTCCAACAATAAAAGGGATAGGTAATGAAGTTACAATAAAGAGATACTTACAGCTAAAGCTGTGATTATCTGTGGGCTGGCAAACCAGAAAGCCTTCTCTTTGTCTCCACTTAATGGGCAGCTGAGCAACAATTTTGTTAGCGTAACAGCTGACAATACTTCCTGTAGAAAGCAGATTGATGATCAGTCATGAGTACAAGATGCACCGGCTCAAGTACAGAAGCGCTCCTTTCAGGGGCACCACCAAAGCCTTGACAAGTAAAACTCCTCCCACCAACACATCTCTTTGGAAATTGTAAAGTAAGCAGCAGCTCAACAAAATTCAAGATGCTGAGCAGCGGTGGCCCGAATGTACTGCATGCTACATTTGTTTTAGAATCAACGTACTGTACAAAAAGGCTTATGTGAGACTTTTAAGAAAGAAAAGCCTTCTCCTTCAACTGCCACTAGATAATAGAGGGAAGCATGGGCAATGCAGGCACACCAGTACACTACACGCTAAGAATGTTGCATTTGGCTGGAGGGGTTTATTTACTTTGCTGGCTGTTCTGACAGACAGATAAAACAAACATACTACAAGCTAGTCTCAGGTGGCAGGAACTACATGCATAGTACAGGAATTCCAGATACACTTTCAAAAAGAGATCAAGAATGGATGCAGGATATCCATGTCTATTTCTGACAAATAAAAGACAGATAAACCCCCAAGTTAATCCAAGTTTCATTCTCAAGTCACTGAGCTTTCTACAGAGGGTACAGCTGGCTTTTTTGCCAAAAGTATTCCATATGTCACCACTGCTGCTTAAGCTGCTCTGAAGAACAGCAGGGTATTTAAAAAGCGACTGAGTGGTATCTGATTATTATAGAGTAAAGCCTTTATAGAGACAAATACCAAAAGCACAGGTGCTGTTTTGGTTTCTCTTAAAAATACTAGCATTTCTAAAAGTGCCTTTAAACCTGTTAAGAAAAGCCAGAGACAAACAGCGGTTAAACTTTCTGGCTGCTAGTATCTGCTGTGCAAGAGCTCTGATCAGCAAGTAGAATAAAATATTTCAGCATGATGTGATTGTTTCAGCTGTGTGATTTCTGCCGACAATATATGGAACTAAGACTTCTGAGTCCTTAAAGTAGACAGAAAGCTTTTCAGTAGATTTCTATGATCTTTCCACCTCTCTCAATTTATACCCAGAACATATCCCAGCACAGTCACCAAGCCCTTAAACATGTAAATTAATTTGACCTGAGCACTGAACATAAAGAAGAAGCAGAAAAAAAATTTATCAGATATCATTCAGCCAACAAAATTTTTTCAAGACACAGAAAACTGAAGAAGTTGACAATAAACTAAGCTCATGCCTTACTTTAGCCTTCTGTTGCCAAATATTCCTCATTTCTAGTCCCTGCAGCATCAGCCTCATTATAGCATAAAACTCCTCAGCAGAGCAGTTTCCCAGCAGCTGGACAAGTAGTTCTTTTAGCTCCATCCCCATACTTTGGATCACCTGGGTTGTGACTGCAGGACCTGCAAATTCAAGAGACACAGGCATGTCTTAATTCCCAAGACAGGGACTTCCACAGGTAAGAACGGGGTGAACTGAACCTTAAAACAGCTCTGTAAGTACCTTTTAAACACTCAAATGCATAAAGGGCCCCACGCTTTCCCTTCACCTCCCTCCCTGCTAGTGCAACAATCTGCTGTTCTCAAGTTATTTCCTACCCTTGGGTTCACAGAGCAGTCATCACATCAATAAAAAGCCTTCAGTACTATGGAAATCCTGCAACAAAGCATGTGCACAAGCCAAGGAGTAGACTACGCAAGCTCTGCTACAAATGCTGGCCAGAGAGCCGTTGCAAGTCACAGAAGCAATAAGCTGACAAAGTTTAGGTCTCTGCTGATCATAAGCCACACTCCCCACTTACCAAGTCATTACTACCTAGACAGTCTTAGACTAGCTTGTATCTGAATTGATTCTGAGGGCTTGTTTTTCAGTTGCACAAGTATCCCCAAGATCTGTGACATACACCAGAAGTCTTCAAGAGGAATCCATATTTCATCTTATTGAACACTTATTCATCAGAAATTCTTACAACTTTTTAGTGATTAATTACATTTCCCGGCTAAACCACTTTACCAATCTTACACTAGTAAAGGGAGGCACAGAATGAGAGAGAGGAAAGTCAGCAGAAAAATTACAGCAATTGACATGTCCTCATAGTCCCTAGTTCTAACATGAAATCTCTGCTCTCTGTGCCCTTATTGCAGCCCACGACGCTGAAGGATCAATATGTAGGCCAGGGAGAGATGGACTGAGTCTTTATCCATGTGTAAGTTCTAGCTCAAACCAGACTGCACAAATTCAAAATCAGATTTTCCATGGAGAGCCGTGCTCTGCTCTTCACTACCTAACAGCAATATAAACGCTGAGATCATGACTGTAGTTCACTTGAGCAGCAGCCTCCAAAGTGGGGTGTGCACATCCTATCGTATGCACAAGACAAGCTATTGGGGTGCGGGAATTATAAATAAAATATCAGTAATAAATAAAATGTAAAAATAGTGTTTCTTTCATCCTTACCTTATGCTTTTTAAAACTTTTTTTTGGTGTATGCTTTGTAATGTACACAGTATACAAGTAGCACATGCATGTAATTTATAAATAAACATATTTTGAGGCTGCTCAATTTTTAATTATTTTTTTTTTTTACAGATAGACGTGCGCAATTTAAAATGTTTGGAGATCACTGCACTAGAGCACATTAGTAATAAGATCAACAAATTACACCAGTCTGAAGAAGTCAAAGAGAACAGTTATGCCTGTGCTGTGTTTAGTTCATCTCTCTTGCTGAAAACGCAGGAGCCATTAAGTCACACAGCTGGCAGGAGGTTTTTTATGCCATTTCTAGCCCTGGTTCTTTAACTGATGGGGATAAAGGCACTGACCTGCCAATCTCCCACAGACTTTGTCTGAATTAAGTACGTTCTGCACCCTTTACAGTTAGGTGGCTTCCACTGTTCTATAACCTGGCCTATTGGATACAAAAATAGATGAGAATTTTACTGTGAGGTCTTCCAAGATCCTCAGATGAGACAGATCTGACCCTGGTGCACATCAGCTGCTTCAGTGGTGCCTACTATACTGACTACGCGAGTAGGACACTGTGCCTTCAGCCCGACATCCAGAAGTGTTACCACATGCCAGTTACTGTCAAAATGCTCTATCGGGACGAGCAACTCAGGACCTCAACTTTATTAAGGTCTTTATACCTCCCAGGAGGAGATCATTAACAAATTAGATGCCGGCTGTGGTCCAGCCGCCAAAACATTGCCTCCTTGAAAATCTTCCTGTGAGGCCTTTACAAAAGGATAGCCTACTGCTTTAAGTAAATAGATACAGACTTTTTTCCAAAAGCTGCACGTTTTGCTAAATGGCTTTTAACTTGCCTCTGCACTGCAAAATTAGCAAAGGAAGTGGAGAAAGGGAGTTTTCATACCAGTGAGAAGCTTTCTTATAGCAAGAACAACCACGACCGCAGTTTCTCTCCCAGGATACAGCTCTGGCACTGAGCAGAAGACTGTTAGGAACTGCAACGCAGACTGAAGAAACTGCAGATGACCTCCTGCACAGGGCAGCTCTCTCAGTATCTGAGAGTAAAACTTTTGGTAAAGTTTAATACGGGGTTGCTCCAAAAACCCAGTGGGCTCCTTCTGCCCACCCTTCTTGACAGCATGGCTCAGATCTGCTTTGAGAAGAGTAGTGACAGATGGTATGAATGCTACAGGCAAAGGCTGGTTTGGGGTGTTACTCTGAAGACCGTGTTCAACAGTTCTGACCATCTGCAGAACTACTTGCTCCAACAGAGCAGACAGTATATCTGCAGACTGCAGCTTCTTTTCTGGCAGCCGCTGAAGGTAGAGTGTGATGACATGACACAGTGTGGTGAATGCCATGAGCAGTAACTGCCCAGCTGCAGGATTCCAGTTTTTCCAGCCCTTGCTTTTGGCTGCACCAATGTCTGGCTTGCAGCTCACCAGGAAAGACATGAACTTTTCCAAGTTGAGCCTCACACTTTGCCTTCTTTCAATAATCATCTGAAGAAAGCTTTCCAAAAAGGCTTGGATTTCCTGGAGATACTGTGCCCAAACAGGAACAGTTGAGACATCAGTGAAGAATTTGCTAGCTGTAAGCTGGGAGGTCATGACAGCCTCAAGAACATCGCTGGCATGAAGCACCTTAAACACAGAGTTGGCATTCCTGCCAGCTTGCAGGCATCTCAGGAGGTGGAAGCAGGTACTTAAAAACTTCAGCAATAACACCTTGCTGCAAGAGACACTAGCCCTGGTATTGGCTAGCAGGGACAGCAGAACCAGAAAACAGCGGGTACAGTCAGAGGGAAGAAGACTGTCTAGCTTCAGAAGAGAAGCAATTTCTAGCAAACACAAGCAGCTTTCTAGCTGACTTTCTTTCAGGGTGACAGGGCAGTTGTTTTTTGCTAACAATACTATACACTGGGCAGCTTTCTCCAATGTTTTCCAAGACAAGCTGAGTTCATCCTTCAGCAGTTTGTTTTCTGGTGGTCCTTCCAATGGGTCAACAGGTCTGCAAGGAGCCAGGATTTCTTCATGCCAAGGGATATTACCCGCAGACAGCTGTTGAAGTGGCAGATCTACTGAATCCTTGGCAGCAGTGGGCAGCATGCTAGTGAACTGATGAATAAGGCTGGTCAGAAAAGCACAATGCAGGACCTTCATTTCCGGGAGAAAGGAGCTATGCATCAAACCAAGAGATATCTTTCCAATGCTGATGGAAGGCTCCTGGTCTGTGGCAGCTTCCTGAGCTTTGGCCAATACTACCGTCTCTAGAAGCACATTTGCAATGTACTCTACATCTTTCAGGGAAATATATGGCAACAAGATAGTCAGGTTGGAGATGATGAGGTGCCAGTGTGCCGTGGGGTAGGTAAGATCACTTATCGCACAGATATCTCCATCCCATGGTTCAGATTCTCCCCTGCTCATCCAGGATCTCCCAGACTCCAGGATGAAAGCTGCCGCATGTTGCAAGGCCTGTAGGTCAGCTTTGGTCTGCATTAAGATCATCTTCATTTTCTGAAGTGTGAGCAGTTCGAAGCAGTATTTACTAGGGGAGGCAAAACTATTTGCAAGTTCCGTGACTCTCTCCCAACACTGCTTCTCCACACCAGCAAGGAAAGCGGAAATGTCCCAGTGCTTTGCAGCAGGTTCAGTAACAGCACCAGCAATTTCAGCTATTGGAGACACATATTTACTGCAGCTAACAGCAAACAAAGTGTCTACCTCAACCCAAGTGTAAACAAGGAGGAGAGCAGCGTCACTGGCCTTTCTTAGCCAAAGGTCTGACTTCTCTTCCTCTCTCCTAGGAGCCTGCAGCAGCTTCAGCAGTGGCTGAATTATTCCCTTCTGCATCTTTGCCAGTAGACTCTGAGTGCGAAGGACCACAGGGGAAGGAGTGACATCATCTAGGCTCCTCATGTTGAACAGAAAAGCATGTAGCACTGAGCTTACTGACAGCAGCTTCAAGGCCATGTCAGCTGACCCTTCCACAGCAGGAATGATAAGGGTTTGGCATTTCTCCACAAAGAGACACAAAATGTCCAGAACCTGGCTGGGTGGCAGTTCAAGGAGGCACTCATGAAGCTTTACCATCAGGCCAGCAGAGAAGACAGGCAGCCTCAGTTCATCAGCAGCTGGCTGGCAAATGACTGTCAGCACCTCCTCAAAGAGCCGTGGGAACTGCCGCAGCTTGGAGTAAGTCTGAAACATGGTGTTGATGAGAGCCTCCTGGGGCTTCTTCGTACGTGGCTCAGAGACCTCGGCATCAATCCAAGCCGAGGCCACCAAGTCATCCAGGTCTGGCTCTACTATAAGGTGGTTTAAAGACATCAAGAGTTTGAGACACCTGAACCAAGCAGGGATAGAAGCTTGGGAATGCCTCAACAACATCTGTGCTAGCTTGCGGTAAAACCCAAACTGTACCTCCTTGTGCCGGATACGGTCACTGGCAACATTATAGGTATCGCTGCTAAGCACCAAGTTCAGAAGCTGTTCCAAAGCAAGCAGCTCCGTGCTCCAGTCTGCATGGGAGAGCGCATCCTCCCTCCCACCCTGCTGTAGGCCAGAAAGCCTGAGACAGACAAAAAGCCTGCTGAGCATGTGGAAACACACAAGGTGGTTTTCTGCCTTACAGTAGGAGTCCAGAAAGAGCTTATATAGCAGGGACACTGAACTAGCCACGACTGCTCCATGGAGGGCAGGTTCACAAAAGCCACTGCCTAGCTTGGTCTGTACTGTGTTGACTGGTAGCAAAAGACTTTTCAAAGCTCTTCTCTTCTTCTCCTGGAGTTCTAGCAGCAGGTCCTCTTTGTAGGATGAGAAAAGCTCAGGCTGGAATAATCCAGCTTGCAGCAAAGTTTCCACTTGGTTTCGGATTTCCCTGCTCAGGTGCTGACGCACATGGTTGTCATCTGCTTGTGTCCAGCTCCTCACAGTCAGCAAGTGCCTCAGGAGCAGACATGGCTGGAGCAAGTGACTTGTCACTTGCCCAAACACACGATTTGGGTTGGTTTGCTGCCTCTGGATCAGGAGATACTGAGCAAAAGTAAGCTGGAGGACGCTGAACAACTGGGAGCCCACAGCGTTGTCAGAAGCCAGCTTCTGACATGCCAGCTTGGACAGCTTGCTGAGGAGATCAACCAAGAGCTCACACTTTGCTGTGTAAATGACAGAGAGCGAAGGAGTAGAAAGGATGCCACTGGAGCAACTCAGCACTGTGCCAATGTTCTGCTGTGTTTTTTGAGAACAGGCCTCTGACAACCTTTCATTTATGACCTGAAGATTGGGAAAAAAAAAAACCAAACAAAACAGAACAGTCAGTTTTGCACACAAAAATAAAGGTTATCAAGATGAAACAACAATGCCTTCTGTGAGCTCTGGCTGCAAGATGGAAGTAACAGCGACTTGCCAACAGCTGCCACTGCGCCTCTCACATCACAGGTCTCAAACTAGAAGATCCTCCGGTCAGAACAGTGTCCCTGCATTTGTTTGCACCACGGGATGAGTAAGGAAGCCCTCATTCAGTACGTGTGCCACTGGCAACAGCAAAAGACTATCACACTTGATCCTAACAGTTGATCCTGCTGGAAGGGAATAGAGGTAAATTTCCTCCCTTCTTGCAAGGTCCCCAAAATCATGCTCCAAAACAAACAACAAACTCTGACAGAACACATCTGACCTTTGATGCAGGAAGCTTATTCAGTAAGAATGTCCATGACTAAATATCATTTTTAAATTTAAAAGAGCCAGTTTCCTGTGCTGATATCTGGAATGTGGAGGACTGCTCTCTCCTCTTTGAGGGATACACAGTTCTAAAGAACTGACGTTTACTTGAACTTGCATTTCCCTTTCTTTTCTCAAACTCTGTGTTAATTTCCCTACAGTTTTCTCCTTTGATTCCTTTTTATTTGCTCCCTTCTCTCACCTCCAGATAATCTTGTCAGCAAACAAAGGTAAAAGTGAGGAAACTCATGGGTTGAGGTATAAACAATTTAATAGGTACAGCAAAAGCCACACGTGCAAGCAAAGCAAAACAAGGAATTCACCACTTTACATCAGAGGCAGGCGTACAGCCATCACCAGGAAAGCGGGGCTTCATCATGTGTAACGATTACTTCAGAAGACAAATGTCGTCACTGCTGTCGTCCCCCCTTCTTTCTTCTTCGCCCAGCTTTATATGCTAAGCGTGATGTCATATGGTATGGAACATCCCTTTGGTCAGTTGGGGTCAGCTGTACCAGCTGTGTCTCCTCCCAGCTTCTTGTGCACCCCCAGCCTACCTGCTGGTGGGGCAGTATGAGAAGCAGAAAAGGCCTTGACTCTGTGGGAGCACTGCTCAACAACCACTAAAACCTCTCTTTGTTATTGACAGTTGTCAGCACGAATCGAAAACAGAGCATCATACTAGCTACTGTGAAGAAAATTAACTCTATCTCAGCCACAACCAGCACAGTGCTGCTATCCAGCATGTTACAAAATATCCACAGTTTTAGTTACCTGTGCAACTGAAAAACTGAGACTGATTGTCTTCCCACTCTTCAAGAGATTCTGTAGTCTTCTACTATGGATAACGTTGTCTAGATATGCCCAGAGTTTCTCAACAATTTCGTCCTCCAGTTGAAGCTTCTTATTGTAGCATAAAACTAACGCATGGCTTACCCAGTCGAGTAATACCTGTCAACAAAAGGCAAAAGAAGTGATCTTTAATAACCCTCATGCGAAAACAAGACAAAAGTAGTACCTCTTCACGATTACAGCACTCATGCTTTGAGAACTTCTCTACATCCAAGCAGAACAGGCCCTGAATGAGCAGAGAAGCCCACTCTTGTAGATTTAAATTCCTAAGAGCTTTCATTCTAAATCCAGTGTTGCCCCTGTGCTCTCCTGTACTGTACCAAAACAGCTTCCAGAAGCCAAAGATGTCAACATCCCAAGGTCTTTTCATCAGGGAATAATTCTGACAGTCAACACTGACTAGAAAATGTAGTCTTTCAAATCAAAACTTAAAGAATCCGATGGTTTTTCACTTTCTGACAATTGGTATTTCTTTCATATTCTCCTCTTCATACATTTAAATCTATTACCTAGAAATTCAGGCCTGGGAACTTAGACATGTGCAAATCAGAAATGGTTTGAACCTACAGATTTAAATTTTTGACTTAAAAATAAAACGATGGTGTATGGCTAGATTTAATATTCTAAGTAACTAAAATAACAAGAACTCAAAACACGGATCTCAGAGAGTGCAAACCCTCAGAGCACACAAAACTACTAGGCTGAGGGAGCTGCATAAGACACCCCTCACTCGCAAAAACACTGAACACTGGAAAAGGGTCCAAATAAAAGACTTGAAAGGAGAGGGTGAGTTCCAAGCATCTTCCACGGAGACGCCCCCGAAACCAGAGTGCACTCCTTCCATGTGCGCAGAACTAGAGAACCAGAAAAGACATGTGTAGCTACTGTTGGTTCTGCCACCTTGAGGTTCCTCCTCTTTACTTTGATCAGAAGCATCAGACTTTAGAGCCGCCCGTACAGGATCTAATAAGAAACAATGCTAATGACAA
>JAVSBS010002935.1:10216-20614 GCA_033124195.1 Coracias cyanogaster
CTTATTTTCCTCCCCTTTCGTTTTTTTTGCTCTGCTAAGGAGGGGAAGGAAAGGGGGGGTGATAGAGAGGCTTGGTGAGTACCTGGTGCTCAGCCAAGGTTAACCCACCACACTTTCCTTCTTTCTTTTTCTCACATGACACTATCCTTACATTCATTCTATCAATAAAGAAGTTTCCAACTTCTTACTGAGAAATCCAGAAGGCTCATCTAGCATTTAATAGTAATGCACCTAGGAGTACTTTTTTTGGAAAGCACTACTTCAAAAGATTGTGAGAGAGATTGTCACATCTGATACCTGTGAAACATGAAGTGCTATTATGGGCTTACAGAGGATTCTGCAGGTGAAAGTAATTTTCTGGAAAGTCTTTAGTATAATGACAATCATATGAGGAGGTTATGGGTCTGCATTTGTTTTTGGAATTCCCATCTGTGTTTGTGGCTGGTTAAGAAGTAACACGTAACTGCAAATATATTCAGGAGAGTGTGCAAAAATAGAGGGAAAGATGACAACAAACTGACTCCTTACCGTAAAAGAGGTTTGAAGTATGAGATCTGCATTGGCAGAGGTCTAAAGCTAAGATCAGATCTGTATAGCAAACTACCCATACATTTGACATAAACTTGAAGACTATCTTGTAATTATCTTTTAAGACCCACTTTAGAACTTGTTTAATTTGGACTAACAGCTCTGGCAAGATCAGTGCAGTGAAGAAAAGACCTTAACTGTTAGAAAGTAACATTTGTTATTGATTCTGAAATATTTTTGCAAGAAATTTGCAACTTAATTGCTTGTTATTTCAAGTTATTCCAAGTTATTTCAGATAATTTCCCCAAAGTGTTTTAAAATTTTTGAATTTTTCTTTGCTTCTTTCAGCCATTTCCTCAAATGATTAATAAAAATAAAAAAAATATTGCTTTAAAAGTACTCAAAATGTATTTTTTCATTGTAGCCTTTGACTGATGCAAAAAAAACCCCCAACCCTCAGAAACTTTAGATGATCTCATATATTATTATAATTCAGGAAGTATATTCCTTCCAAACATCAATTTTCAAGCTCTTGTAACTTTCTGGAAAAGTTATTCTTTGGGGTGAAATTCATCATGGTTATTTCAGTTTATAGTTATTTTACAAAGCATTTTGCAGAATGTCAGGTGGATGCATATTATCACATTTAAATCTCACATTGCACATTGAAACAAATGACTCCAAGAATTTATATCAATTTGCAATCAAGCAAGCTTTTTCTTTTTTTTACCTTGCTGGATTTATCTCCTTTTTAATGTTTTAATATTCCACACACTCAAAAAGTCATAGAGTAGTTTTTCATTTTACGTGCAATTACTCACCACAGTTTTTAAGAGTAAGATAATTTTGTGCAAATAATATGTTAACAGAACATTAGTCATGAGAGATGTTGAGAACTTAAACAGCACAAGTCAGAAACTTATCAATAAAATTATGATTCCCACAGCAATATTAATTTAACATATTACGCATATATGTAAGACATACATAAAAGAAGGTACAGTTTCTAGAGATATAAAGTGCTATATATAAACAAGGTGATGACTTAAAATTAGAGATCCTGAAGAATCTATTATTTATCTTGGATTAGTTACAGCTGCTTTGACAATAGTAACATTGAAATTTGTGATTTCTGACTGATTAATTTCTCATGATAGTGCACTTAATGCAGACTTTCCCCAGGTTACTATATACTGCACATTTCCTGAAAATACTTTCTGATAAGTGTATCAACAGATGGGTGGTAAACAAAAATTTACTCTGGAAAATCTTCTGCTTAATTTTTGTGGGCATTTCACAATAATTAAAAGTTCTACAAGATTTAGAGAAGAAATTTAAAGATCCAGTTATTCATCATGTAAAATGGCATCCAAAATGAAACCTCATTAGAGAAAATTACAAATATTTAAGATAATGTTTTAAAGTAAACCACACTTTATTGCAAGAATCTCTGTTCCCATATATGCTTGCTCACTGGCTTTGATCAAAAGCATGGCAGTAGCAGTTACTAGTTTGGGATGAAAAGCACAGTGCAAAGAAAAGCAAACTGACAAATTTTCTGAGATTTTAATGCATTTCAGGCTCTATATGTCACTCAAACGAGCCTGTGATTAACTCTCACTTAGGCGGAGCAGTCTCCATTTAGGAACTAGATTTCCTTGAATACATTGTCAGTTTCTAGCTCAGTAAGGGCCAAGTGGCTATGATGATGTCAGGAACTAAGTACTAAATATATTTTAAGTAGTAATGGTAAAAATTACAGATCCTCCAAATATGTTCTTATTGTGCGCAATTAATTTAAACAATTGAAACATCTAAAAAGATAGTCAGAGGCTTTTAATTTTGCTTCTTTATCTACTCTCTTTTGAAATACTATTGATTAAATTAATTTTGTAACCTTGGTTTCTTTATTTCTTGTGTAAGCAATGAAGAGAGATTAAAAGAGATGGGACACATAATGGAGAGGATAATTTGTGCCAACTGTTAACAGTGATTTGTTTGCTTTAAAAGGATTTACAAATACAATGATCTGGGAGGAATAATACAGAAGTTCTGTTTATCCAAGCAATACTTACTTGCTTAGGACAATGTAGTAATAACATATAAAAGATGATCACTCTTTATTATTTCTTTTTTAGGGGGATTATCTGAATGGCACTGAAAAGGATTCCTGCCTCTTTTTATTGCTGGTTTTTATTTTCATCTTTCAGTTAGCAGCAAAAACAGGCCTGAAGGAAAAATCATTTAACAATGACAATTTCTATGGTTTAAATATTTACCAAGTGTCCAATTAACCCTTTTTGTCTTGCTCCAATAACACTCGGAACTCCTTGGAGCTTTTGATCCATTTACTAACTAAATCTAGGCTTGATAGCTTAGCCACCACGGTTAGATAAAACATTTCAATTTTGTGACCATGGACTATTTTGAATGTAGCTTCCAAACGAGACTGTGAAAGCTTTAAAATATTAAATTATAATGGAGAAAAATACTGAAAGTTAGAGATTTTTTTTTAATAGCAATTTGTATTAAACTAACAAGGTTTAGCGAAAATCAAATAGTAATTGAAAACACAGATACAGGACATTTTCAGTATATGTTTCTCTTCACAGTTTTCTCAACTATTGTGTGCATGAGAAGATTTATTAAATTATAGATAGTGCCAAAAATATTAGCTCTGGATTCACAATTTGGTGACACAAAATTTTGAAGAGAAAGTGAAAACTCACAGCTGGTCTGATTGTTAGTGAGGAAAAATGGAAAAGACAATGCCATAAAAATAAAGCTGTACCAGGTGTATATTTCTTCTGTCTTTGAAACAATGTAAATACTGACACATTTTGATAAAAGTATTTAATTTATGTATGTCTACCTATGATGTATCCAGTCATTCTCATATACAGGACATATTTCCAATCTGTAGTATGACTTCCTTTTTTCTAATTTTGATCTATATTATCCTGTTTATTGGTGTCCACTTCCAAATAGAGTTAATTATTTGAGACAGACCTTTCAAGATCATCGTAGAATTCTAATGTAACCCCTTTCTGTTTTAAACATACATGATCTAGGTAGAAGATAGAATTCCAACCCTGCCTGCTGCATAGTCAGGCTCAGATGCAACCATCAGCGGCTTGAAAAAATAAATTCCGTACAGTGGACCTGTTGGTTTTTGGTTTTTTTTTTCAAAACCGTATTGTGCTTATGGTAGGGACCTAACCACCTTTCATTTAACAAATGTACCAGCAGTCTTGATTAGACTAAAATTCAGAGTCTGGATTTTTTTTTGATCTGAAAAAACCTTGAAAGGTATTTTTGCTAGATTTTGACCCACGGTGAAGCAGTTGTAAGATTGCTTGTAGTGTCTACCATTATGATATTTGCAATATAACATTATTTATAAGATTTCAGCAATTTTGGGGTATTTTGAAAGGGGACACAAACCCCTAACCACAGCGTAAATCCTTATCCCCTAGTCCATACTGCCTCCTGAAGACAAGATAGATTATATCTAAACCATAAACAAATATCATTTTATAATGAATATATTGCAATATTCGTAAGCTATCTTTGACTATGATCGGCTTTCTCATCTCTTTGAGGTTTCTTTTTGTGTTGTCCAATCTTCCCTGTTAGTTTAAGTCTGCTACTTTTTATTTCCAATGAAAATGAAAAATATTTAATTTATTTCCTTTCTGTGGTGACCGCATATTTATTTGAAGATATTTCTCATCTTGCTCTTATGCCTTTTGCTCTTTAGCTATATCTTTGCTATTTTATTCTATATTCTAGGCAATTAATTATTCTTCTAGAGCTTTTCTGCTCGTGCTCCAAACTGAATCTACATTTTGAGGTTCACATCTCTGGTGACTACTTCTTAAATTTAACACTGTAGATTTAATGTTTATTATTCTTTACAAAATTTAGATAATTTTTTTCACAATGGATATAGTAGTGTCTTACATTCAGCGTGTAGTTCTATGAAACCCCTTCCTAATCACTGTCTACCTGCTTGTTTCTCATTGCATGTTTATTCAGATGATTATTCCAGCATAGAGGCAGCATTTGGTTCTCTCACTGAGCTGAACTCTGGATTTTTCAAGCCAGTTCTGTTGTGACAATATTGAGTTCTAATCCTGCCTTGCCAAATGCTTGCGGGTTGCCCCTGCATGGCATTTTTTTTTTTTGTAAATTGAACAAATATGCTCTCTATTTCATCATCTATGTCCCTAATGGAAAAATAGACCGCACCCAGGACAGGCAACTACAGAATGATACTGAATATATCCCTCCAGTTTGACAGTAAACTACCAATAAACATTTTCCAATGAGTTGTTTACATTCATGTTTGTGTTGCACCCATGTAATACTAATTCTCAGCTTTTAGACCTAATTATAATTTTGTCAAACTCTCATTGAGTTTCAGTTCCTGGAAGAATGCTTCTTTCTATCCAATTATTGCTTTCTTTATTTGTTGTTCTAGATATTGTTCAGAATGTCCCAAAATGGGATGGTGTCTGTCTGGTAGATGTAAGGTTAGCTGATTAATTATTGCCCCAAAGGCTTGTGCATTGGATGACCCTGCTATATAAATGGGTCTTGCTTATTTTATTATCTCATTTTCATGAATAGTAGTGGACTGTCTGTCACCTCTAAAGTGCCTCCGAACTTTCCTTATTGTTGTTGTTTCATGGAAGAAACTAATTCTGATATATCTTTTGAACACATGGCAAATTCTAATACAGGCTGTGGTTTTCTTAGAAAACAGACGGTTCAAAGTTCTTTGACAATATATTTATAGAATCACAGAGTAATTTGGGTTGGAAAAGACCTTTAAGATCATTAAGTCCAACCATTAACCCAGCACTGTTAGGTCACCACTAAACCATGTGCCTAAGTGCCACATTTACACGTCTTTTAAATACCTCCAAGGTATTTAAGCCTCAACCACTTCCCTGGGCAGCCTCTTCAAATGCTTTACAAGCTTTTCTGTGATGAATTGTTTCCTATACAATCTAAAGCTACCCTGATACACCTTGAGGCCACTTCCTCTTTTTCTGTTGCTTGGGAGAACAAACCAACCGCCACCTTCTTATAACCCCCTTTCAGGAAGTTCTAGAGAGCAACAAGGTCTCCCCTGAACCTCCTTTTTTCCAGGCTAAACAACCCCAGTTCCCTCAGCTGCTCCTCATACAACTTCTCTAGACCCTTCACCATTTTTCCTGCCCTTCTTTGGACATGCTCCAGCACCTCAATGTCCTTCTTGTAGTGAGGGCCCCAAAGCTGAATGCAGTATTCGAGGCGCAGCCTCAGCAGTGCCAAGTACAGGGGAATCATCACTTCTGTAGTCCTGCTGGCCATACTATTTCTGATACAAGCCAGGATGCTGTTGGCTTTCTTGGACACCTGGGCACACTGCCAGCTCATATTCGGCTGACTGTCAACCCATAACCCCAGAGCCTTTTGCAGCAGGCAGCTTTCCCACCACTCTTCCCCAAGCCTGTAGCATTGCATGGGGTTGTTGTGACCCAAGTGCAGGACCTGGCCTTGTGTTGTGCCGGTTCTGCCATCATCATTTTATACTGCCTGATCACACAGGCCAACACTGAACTCAACAACATCACCTTGGAAGTCTTCTTTCTAACAGTCCTGCCATAGGTTCCTGTGGGCCCAGCTTCTCTGCTGCCCACTCTGGTGCCAGCATCACTTGCTGGACACAACAGGCAGAGATGGCTCCTCTGTGGCCCCTCACATGGAAGGACACCACTGAGAGAGTGTGTCCTTCTCTCAGTGACAGTGGTGAGAGCTCAGCAACCTGACCTGCCAACTGGATTTAACTTCATTTACCATCATTCTCTGGGCCAAGCCATGTAGCTAGCTTTTTACCCGGTGAAACATATGCCCATCCAAGCCACCAGCAGTCAGTTTCTCCAGGAAAATGCTGTGTGAAACAGGGTCAAAAACCTTTACTAAAGTCCAGTTAGACAACATCCACAGCCTTTGCCTCATCCACTAAGCAGATCACCTTGTCACAGAAGGAGATAAGGTTAACCAAGCAGGATCTGCCTTTCATAAGCCGATGCTGACTGGGTGTGATCACCTGGTTGTCCTGCAGGTGCCTTGTTATGGCATGGAAGATGACCTGCTCCATAAACTTCCCTGGCACTGACATCAGACTGATAGGCTTGTAGTTCCCTGGATCCTCCTTCCAGCCCTTCTTGTAGATGAGTGTGACCTTTGTTATCCTCCAGCCAACTAGGACCTCCCTAGTTATCCAGGACTGGTATAAATGGTGAAAAGTGGCTTGGAGAGCACTTCTTCCAGCTCCCTCAGGACCCTTGGGTGGATCCAGTCTGGACCCATAGACTTGTATGCGTCTAAGTGGTGTAGTAGGTCATTGACCATTTCCTCTGGGATTACAGTGGCTTCATGCTGCTCCCCATCCCTGTTGTCCAGCTCAGGGAGCTGGGCACTCAGAGGGCAACTAGTCTTACTATTAAAGACTGAGGCAAAGAAGGCATTCAGTGCCTCAGCATCTTCCCCATTCTTGGCCTCTATATTTCCCCCCATATCCAATAAAGGGTGAAGATTCTCCTTAGTCCTCCTTTTGCTATTAAGGTATTTATAGAAACATTTTTTACCCCCTTTTATGTCAGTAGACAGATTAGGTTTAAGTTGGGCTTTGGTCCTTTTAATTTTCTTCCTGCACAGCCTGACTATACCTTTGAAGTCTTCCTGAGTGGACTGCCCCTTCTTCCATAGGCCATAGACTTTCCTTTTCTTTCCGAGTTCCAGCCAAAACTCCCTGTTTAGCCAGGCCAGCTTTCTTCCCCACTGGCTTTTCTTATGGCCCACTGAGATGGCTTGCTCCTGTGCCTTAAAGAATGTCCAGCCTTCCTGGACTCCTTTGTCTTTCTGGACTGCCTCTAAAGGGACTTTGTCTACTAGTCTTCTAAATAGATGAAAGTCTGCCTCCAGAAGTCCAAGGTGGCAGTTCTACTGAACCCCCTCCTTACTTCCCCAATAACTGAAAATTTTTTCATTTCATGGTTACTATGCCCAAGACAGCCTCCAACCTTCACATCACCCACAAGTCCTCCTCTGTTTGCAAGCAACAGGTCCATCAAGGAGCCTTCCATAGCTGGCTCTCTTACCTGTTGTGTTAGGAATTTACCTTCCAGACACTCCAGGAACCTCCTAGACTATTCCCTCTCTGCTTAATTTTATTTCCAGGATACATTTGATAAGTTGAATTCCCTCATGAGAACAAGTGGTAATGATTGTGAGACTTTTACCAGCTGCTTATAGAATATTTCATCTGCTTCTTGATCCTGGTTGGGCAGTCTGTAACAGACTCCCACCATGGTGTCTGCCTTGTTGGCCTTCCCCTGATTCTTACCCATAAATACTCAAAGCCATCATCACCATCACTATGCTTAAAAAAATCAAAACAACCCCTAACATACAGGGCCACTCCACTGCCTCTCCTTCCTGGCCTAACCCTTCTGAAGAGTTTATAGCATCCAAAGCAGCACTTCAGTTGTGCAAATGATCCCACCATATTTCCATGATGGCAACTATGTCATGGTTTTTCTCCTGTACAATGGCTTCCAGCTCCTCCAGCTTGTTGCTCATGCTGCGTGCATTAGTGTAGATGCACTTCAGTTCAGCTATTGATCCCATCACCTTTTTGAGGGGAGAAGGTCTAATTCCTACCTGACCATTCCCAGGAGCTTCCATGGTTTCTAGAACATCAATATCCCTTCTGTCTTTGCTATCATGACAATCCAGCCCCTCCATCCATTGAGATGGCAGACTTAAGGATCTTGCTAGAACGCCACCCCACAAACATTGATGTGCTGCCCCCAGGCTTATCTCCAGCGAGCCAGGTTTTATTCCTCTCCCCCTTCAAATTGAGTTTAAAGCTCTTTCTATGAGCTCCGCCAACTCCTGTACAAAAATCCTTTTCCCTCTTTGAGACAGGTGTACCCCCATTTCTCACCAGCAGAGTTAGTGTTTTGTAAGCTGATCTATGATGAAAAAACCTCAAGTCCTGCTGGTGACACCAGGCTCAGAGCCAGGTATAAGTTTCAATTTGAAGTTAATAGTTTGGTACCACGCAATAAAGGGCTATAGGCAAACATTCTATTTTAGAGTAACAAATGATTTTTTACTTTAAGAAGAAAAAGGTTGCAAATCTCAAAATGCATTCTTAAATTAATCCAAGTAATCTTGCATCTGTTTTGTACAAACTACATGCATATTACTATCAGAAAAATAGCTTGATGTAGTCATACTGTAATGAAGTAAATGAGTGTTAAAAGGCACTGTGCTGCAGGGAGTGAAGTCGGTGGAAAAGAAGAAATCAAATGTGCTAAGGCTAGCCATGTTTACTCTTGCAAGCTTGCATGTAAACTCGATTTTTTTGTTTGTTTATTTTTAGGGTCTTAAACAAGGCAAATTTTGTGTTTATGCATATTTGCAAAATTTCCTTATGGACTCTGCAAGGGCTAGGTGTGTTTACAGTAAGGTCATTTTATAGATAAACATGCATAAGCATAACAAGTAGAATAGTAAGTAGATGTCCCTGAGGTTAGTCTGAATTGTGCCAAAAATTTCTTGTACATCCTGGTTTGAGTTAGAACTGAACTAATTCTGTTCAGTGATTTTACTTTTCAACCGAGTCTCTTTGAAGTAACTGCACCTTGTAAAGTTAACGACATGTTTTCACAGAAAATATCTGCTTCTAGCATGATAACACTTCCTGTTTAGAGCTATTACCAAGGATTTTGTGCAGACCAAGTTCACTTCCAAGTCTTGTTTTCCACATCAGGGTATGCAGAAAGAAGAAGGCCATACCTGTGGGATGAAGCAGTCAGGATAGGTGACTCTAAACTGACCAATGAGGTTTTCCATCCCATGTACATCATATACAGTATAAAGCTGAGGGATCACAAGGGTCAAGCTCTCCTCTTAAATGGCTAGTATCTCATGAGGAGTCTGTTTGTTCTGCCTTTGGTCCTGATCCCTGTGCTCCTGAATCCAGCTCCAGCATCCAGCTCCTGAATCCAGTTTGTATCAGCTGCCGAGTCCAGCCTGAGACTTCCCCAGTACCTCCTCTATAGTATCAGTGATGATGTGATTGATAACAGGAGGGCTTGGGTTTGATACTGGTTTTATATATATTTTTATACATTCCAGTTATTATTATTCTCATTAAAGTTATTTCAGTTTTCTTTTTTAATCCATAAGTCTCTCTCTCCTGTATTCCCTTTCTATTTCCCTCTGGGGAAGGGAGAGGGTCTGCAGGAAACAGATGGAGTTCATTTGTCCCCCGGGGGAAAAGAATCCTTGTATATGAGCTGGCTGGGCTCATTGAGAGGGCTTTAAACTAGGTCCAAAGGGGGAAGGGGATAAAACTGGACCTGACAAAGTTGAGCAAAAGGGTGGCAGGCCATTGTTGGGCACGAAGTCACCAGCCTGGCTCAAGTGCATCTACACCAATGCACAGAGCATGGGCAACAAACAGGAGGAGCTGGAAGCCATTGTGAAGCACGACTGTTAGGATGTAGGCACCATTATGGAAACATGGTGAGATGACTGTCATGAGTGGAGTTCTGCAATGGATGGGTATAAGCTCTATAAGCGGAATAGGCAAAATAGAAAGGGCGGTGGGGTTGCTCTCTATGTTGGAGACTGTTTTGAATGCATGGAAGTTAACAAGTGTGATGGACCAGTTGAATGTTTATGGGTAAAGTTGAGGAAGGCCAACAAGGTAGATGTCCTGCTGGGAGTCTGTTATAGACCACCCAACCAGGATGAAAAGGTTGATGAATTATTCTATAGGCAACTGGCAGAAGCCGCAAAATC
>JAVSBS010002936.1:8546-28579 GCA_033124195.1 Coracias cyanogaster
TTAATACATTTTTTCCCAGCAAATTGTTCACAGTATCTTGTCAAAGTCCAAAGAAACTTGTTCAATCCATCTAGAAACTTTCAAGCCTTGGAGGTTTCCCAACAGATGTTTGTAAAGTTCAGTGATTGTGAGTGAACACGGTTGGCTCTGATGTCTGAGGCAACAAAACTGAATCACTCCACTTGTAAGCTGATTTGGTTCAGGTTTGCTTCCATGTCGTCTTTATTTTGAAAAATTTACGCTAATACCTTCTCAGGTTGAGTTCTTTAATGATTGCAACTTTTCTAGAACAACGTTAAAATAGTATTTCAGATATCTCTGAAATGGTCTATCATGAGAGAATCTGTTGTTTAAATGGTTGCTAGAGGTGCAGGGTGAATCTCTTTTCTTACCATCCCATGTTAAATTGATACTTAAAACCTTCTGTAGTACTCTGAGGGAGGTGAGATAGGACAGCTGCTGTAGCACTGTGTTTTAATAGCAGTAAGTTACAGCCCTCATGGGTCCGTAGAGTGCATTGACTGCTTCTGGTGGTAGATTTGCTATGCTAGTAGTCATCCATCACAATACTCTGCTTTATTTTTTTGTATTGATCTTATTGATGGTCGAGTTGGTAGATAGATACACTGCCACAGGGAAAACACAATTTTTTTCATTTTTGGAGAAAACTACAGATTTTGGCTCTCAGTCCTGCTGAGCTGGAGGATGAAGAGGCGTTGCCGCAACCCCATCTGTACATGTTCAATCTCGTGGGTTTGAATTTTCAAGTGTTGGCAACTTTGGGGATTGATTCTTTCCAATTATGTTCATTGTTGTGGTATGTGTAATTGCAGGCGGATGCACTTTTGGTACCAGCACTCCTGAGGAGAGGTTTTCTACCAGCCTTCATAAATTTGTAATTAGTTATATATTTGGTTTAGTGCTGACTTACTAACAACACCAATTATTTTCAGTTTGTTTTTCAGCACAGACACTTGATTGTATGTAAATTCTCCCATAAAGTCAATGAAAGGCCTCCCGAGACATTCAGTGACGCTCAGCACTGGAGGTTAATGTCCTTCAGAATACAAGTGTGCTTGAGAACAGCAGGGATATATGAGCACTGGCTAGTGGAGGGAGGACATACTCTGTAACAGCGCTGAAGTGTTTTTGTTATCGGAGTGCCCATGGCATGAATTATGAGGCAAGTAAAATGGTGTCTGAGGGGAAAGGTGGAAGACAAAACAGTACAGAGATGGCAATATACATGGTGACAGTAGAAATACTGTAAGTTTGATTTCAGCAGAGGGATAGCTGGTAAATAATGTAACAGTTTTGCATGTACTGAAGTCCTTTCTTAACTGATATATCAAAATAAAAACTTGATTTGACACATGCTTTCTAATTCTCATAGCCTAGTTCCCCTTTTAATTGAGAGGTTGGAAAAAAAATCATAGAATTTTTAAGAACCATGTCCGCAGGAATAAAGTTGGAGATACTGCTTTCAAATGTGCTGTGGTTACAGCTGATTAAGGTCCAAGGCCTGTGCACACTGACAGACTTTCTTATGCCTCTTCAAACTGTTCCTGCCTCCAGCTTGTGCTGCTCCTTTGGAGCTCTGCCAGGCCTGGTATGTCAGATGTGACTCTGCCTAAGGCTCAGTTTGATGCTTTGGATAGCACATCTATTGCCAATTTTCAAGAAGATTGTAAAGGTGAATTGAAAAATTTGGGAAGAGGGGAAATGGGAGAGGAACTGGATTTCAGACATAGCTGATAAAAGTACACCCCAACTATTTTTAAAAAATAAAAGTACTGATGTATTGTAGCTTCTGCAGCTCTGACAGCCTCAGACGAAAGGACAGGAGTAGAGGTGAGAAGGAACTGGGTTCCCAAAGACATACACAGACACTCCCTACTTTTGGAGTTGATGGGTGGAACCTGTGCTTTCCCACACCTGTAGAAGACTTCTTAGGTGTTACAAAATCAGATGGGAGAGGCTGTGGTTTGACTTTTGGTTATCTGTACAAAGAAGCATTCTTGCTAGGGCAGACACCCAACTGTCATCTTTACTAGGCTTTCAGTATTGATCATTCCAAGTTTTAAAAATATTAAATAGTAATTAAATTTTATTTTCATTAGCTTCTGATATTTAGCCCACATTTTAGTATAGTTCTCCTGCAACATTTGTGAGATTCTGTGCTTTTCAGAGCACTCAGTTTCTAAGATGTATAGTCTTCATTTGTAATTCGGAAAGGACTATTATTTACCTTCTTTTACCCTCCAGCGTGTGACAGGTGATAGTTTATCTTAGTTCCAATCTGAACTAGAAAGACACCTGTATTTCTCTTCATCTTCACCCAAAGGTTCAAAGGCAAGACTGAAAAAAAAATGATACAGAATTGTTATGATAGTGTCAGATTACTTGGATTTTTTTTTTTTTAAATAGTTCCCTTGATTATTTAGCAGTTTCTTTTTTGCATGCTGCCAACATGTCTAAGACGTGTTGTATACTCTATATAGGTTTGTTTTTTGCCAGTGCATTCATGTCTTATTATCTAGGCAGAGGTAGTCACAAGAATGGAAGATGCTGTAGTGTCATTCACTTTCCAGCTGCAGAAGACTAGGTGATGTAACATATTTTTGTAGTAGAGTAGACTTGTGTCACAAGATCAGAGATTAATTCTCTATAACTGACAACTTAACAGTGTTTACATGACACAAATAATTTTATTTCTAGGAAAGCTGGAAAAGCTTAGAGGGGAAAATCAACTACCGCCTATATAAAATGCAATGAATCTAAATAGAAATGGAAATATAAATAATGTGGTATTTTCTTTCATTTGGCTTCTTATGCACTGCATATCATAAAAATGCCAACAATCCACTTCGGATTTTGCCATTTCCTACTATCAAAAGCAAGAAATTCAACACATGTATAGAAACCCAAATCTGTCAAAGTCCACTCAACTCGTAAATCTGTGCTAATATTTTTAGACCAGGGTGTCACTGCAGGAGGAGAGGTTGGGTTTTCATGGATCTGTGCTCACAGATGGGGGAAGTGTTATTTTATTGAAGTTCTTGACTTTGCAATTGGAATTAATATAACATTAATCTTCCAACTTTTACTTGACTTCTCTGAATTGGAATAGAATGGGAGAGGGAGAGCAGCATTTCTGTGCAGTTTCCTATGAGACCAAATATCTGGGATTTTCTGTTGTGGGAATGGGGAGCTGGAGGGATAGGATAGGATGTTGTAAGGAGTGCTTGTTTTGCCCTTTTTATTTTCTCCCTCATCCTTGTTCTTCAGTGAACAACGTACTATAGTGATTAGTGGGTCTCAAACAGTAATATTTATTCAGTGGTTTTCCCTGAATTTGGCACTTGATAGTCATCAAAGGGAAGTTAAAAAGGATTTTGCAAGTGCTTTTTTATCTTTGCTAAGCCTGGAACATAATTTAGGACAGAGGGAGTTCACTAGCTTCTGAAGCTTTCTTCAAGCTAAATTGCAAATGTCTGATGCAAACAATGTTGGTTCGCACAGTGTCCTCTTCTTTCTGTTCTTTGTTTTATTTCTTAAAAGAAGGAAAAAAGACCACAAAAGTACATTTACATTCAAAAGTGTCAACCCACTAAAGGTAGTGTTTTATCACAACCACCTGCCTAATGTCAGGCGATACATGGGGTAAGATCTGGGAGGATAAATACATATGCATCTAGAGTAAGTATTATGTTAACAACTATGTGGTAGCCGTTCTATTCCTAACAGTTTTGATTTTGTGGCATATTCTGTACTTTTCCAAAGCTTTTAATTTGAAAGAGACAAAGAGAAGTAACGTGCATGTGGACAAGAGAAAGGGATTCCATCTGCAAAGTGGAAGTTCTTTTCTCAGTGAAAACTTTGTGACAATTCCCTGGGGAAGCTTGTTGGTTGGTTTATTGATCAAGTAATCAGAATAATCTTAACGGTGTTTTATTACTTATTCTTGTGCTTGAGCTGTATTTAGAACAAGCAGAATCATCTGAGAGTTTGGAAATAAAAAAATCCCAATGTTTATGGCTTCTTTATAATGAAATGGGGAATGTTTAGAATATATGTGTAATTGCATTTTATTGTGGCTTAGTGCCGAAAGTCTATACATCTTCTTTTAATGTCACTTTGTAGACTTGAGAATATTATTCTAGGACTTCTTGTGCTTATTATAATGCGCAGTTTGACATGTTATACAAATCACTTGAAAAATTCTTACATATTATCACTGTAGCCATAAAATTTATAGCTTAATCTTATTTTCTGTAATCTACATATGATAATTACACGTATATTGATAACTTTTTTCTCGACCGCCTTTCTCGTGGGAAGGTAGTATTTCCTATTCTGTATGCTAGTGTTCTGAAAATAGTTTTAAATCTTCAGAGTAGAGTTTTTCTACAGCTTTGCGGGTTTCAGCATCACAACTGCAAGGAGCATGTGGTTTTCCTAAATTGTGAGCGAGTTGGGGCCAAGTTTGCATGTCACACAGATGTCAGAAATATGTCAGAAAGCAAAATCAATGTTGCAGATTGCATGGCATCACTTTGATTTCTTTCTTCCACTAGCATAATCATAACATAAAGTGGGTTTTGTTAAATGTCTGCTTTCTGATGTGTTGCTTCCTCCCAGTCTTGGACAGTGATGAATTTTGAATTAAGCCCTGTACTAATACTCAGCAGAGATGGGGAGGTTGGTGACAACTCTTTTTTTCCCAATAATTCACTTCAGTTATGACAAAACAAAATTACTAGTGTATATATAGCAGCTGATATCTGTAATTCACCTATAAATCAAGGAATGGAAGGTAGCTTTTATTCAGTGACATGTGCCTATGCCCTTTGGTGTTG
This sequence comes from Coracias cyanogaster, assembly GCA_033124195.1. Taxonomy (NCBI): domain Eukaryota; kingdom Metazoa; phylum Chordata; class Aves; order Coraciiformes; family Coraciidae; genus Coracias; species Coracias cyanogaster. The sequence continues at coordinate 13,406 of JAVSBS010002936.1, forward strand.
TTCTTTCTCTTTGAACCTTGGTATGAAAGTGTATTGATGGTACAAAGTTTTAAACTGAGTTTTGTTTTGCTTGTAATGCCTGTTTTGCAGACACACTTTGGTCCGTGGGCCTCAGACACTTTAATGACTTGGTTTTCTATGGAAACATGCTTTTCTTTGGTCAGCAATTTTGGCAGTCATTTGGGAATGAGCCAGCAAGGTTAAAGCCTTTGAATTTATTTCAGTTCAGTGACATCTTCCTTCTTTAGTATATAGGTAGAAATGAACTTTTCTGAGCTGCTGTTTAAATTTTTTTTTTCCAGTTTAGTTTAGGGTTTTAATATCCCTTTTGCAGCAGTTTTCTGCTAGTAGCAGGCAAGATACCTCAGTCGTGCTGTGCCTGAGTACTGCTAAGAATAGAGAGATATCTATCAAGGATTTTAAGAACCCTAGCTGCTATTTTATTCTTAAGTTTTCAATCAGCATAATCTGTGTTTTGAACCACTGTTTGTTACAGAATTGTTGCCTTTCTGTAGTAGGCCAAAGGTGAGGAGATCAAATCCAACTGAGAAAAAGGTTTATTATATTCCTTATCCCCCTCTAAAAGGAACAAGTCATACCACTAGAATTGCAACCTTACTTTTTCCCTCCATAGCTTCAGATTTATGACCTGAGGATGTGAATGTGTAGTTCATTCCTCCTGGGACTTACTCCTGCAAAAGCAACTTCAGTGATTGCATGCTTTTGAGTTCCAGTGAAGTCGCCTAAGTGCAAATGCATGTGGTGGATGAACATACTCTGTGGTCTATCAGGCAAATAGAGCCCTCCCTGAGGAGGTCAAGGTCTCTGTCAAGTATTCTGCTTTGTTTAATTACTATTTTCTGAAGCAATCATTGCCATGTTCTAGCTTTGGTAACATGCCCTTTGATGAATTTTCTTTGCTAAGTAGCTTTACACCTTCCTAGAAGCGTAATTTTAGCCTAACCCATCAATGCATCTTGGACCATGCTGTCTAACTGGCCTCTCTATTCTTTCCTTTTGGCTGACCCACGCAGCAGAAGTCTCTGAAGGCTTGGGATTTGGCTTAGCCTGTGCCCCAGTCCCTAGGCTGCCAGCGTGAGCGATCCCACTGCTTGCCCTTGAAGCGTGCACATTTATGGCATTGCGGTGTTGCTGAACTGGGGCTGTCAGGTGGGCCTCTTGCCTGTCTGTCACTGTTCCTGTACTTACTGTGGGGAAATTGCTCATTCATGTGTTTGGAGAACCATGTATTTATTGCATGCCCTAACCTGGATCCTCTAACATGTAATACTCTAGGATTACACAGGTCCCATGAAAAGGTTAGTGGTACCCCAAGTAGTTGTCTGAGCTAATGTGAATCTGCCATAAACACGTGAGGAGTGTAGCTCCCCAGGGATTTGAGAAAAGAAGAATTGTGTTTAACTGCAGCGGGCGGACTGTAGATGGGACAGTAAGATTTTTGTCTCATTGTAAAGCACACTGCATATAGTTTCTCTCATGAGATAGATCTTGTTAGGCTGTCTCTGTGAGGACAAGTCACAAGACGTTCTTACTTTCATCTTAGCAGGTTCGATTAAATAGTGCTTGATGAGAACAGATTGATACTTTGATTAACTACATCGCTTTACAATTTCTGGTGACTTGTTCTCTGTTAGGCTTTTAAGCAGATAGCTTTATCAGTGTAAAACACCTTCTCCCACCCACCCACGGAAATCATAGTGTCTTTGCAGCTACTCAGTAGAAAAGATAGAATGAATAAAGCTGACTAAATGTGAAGTGTTTGCTTGAGGTAGTCAAAGGACAGAACAACTGGTAGGCTGCAGCATTGAAACATGAAAGAGCAAATGAGGAAGGAGGATAATTGTTCATGTAGTTTAATGCTGCAGCTTTCTTGCTAGTAGACCTGAAGGTAAGTAGTACTTAACCAAAAAGAGGATCCTCTAATGCAGTGGCTTTTAACCACTGACATTTTCTCCGTTGCCTACCACAGACCTATAGCTCTCCAGTGAGCAAGCTCTAATCCTGCATTCTGGTGGTGAATGTGTAGGATCATTAAAGGTGGGGGTGTGGCTGTTCTGCATTGGCTTTGCTTTTGTAGCAAAACTTAGCACAAGTAGGGTGAATCCTCTCCTTTGAAAGGAGTGATGTCTTCCTTTGAAACACACTTGTTAATAACATTTAAACCCTTTCCCTAAAGAAAAGCTGACAAATTTATGCAGAAGGCTTTCTTTTCAATCAAAAATAAACAAACCCTGAACAAGGTCCCTTTTCAGCTGGAACTAAGTTGAGGCATGCTAAAATTTGCCACTCATTTTTCTCCTACCCTCCCTCATCCACTTATCAGAGACTGCAGAGTTGTGATTGCATAGCTATGCATAAGACCATATAATTTCCCTCTGCTTCTTTGAAGTTGTCTAATTTCAAGCCCCTTTATGCTATGCTGATCCATGAAAATGTTTTGATAGATGCTGTTTCTTTCATTGCTATTAAGGCTTCTTCTCCATCTCTCCATTGTGTCTTGTGGACTGACAGGGTGGAAATCTTTGGGCAGTAGAGCAAAAGCATACGGTATTTGATAACAGAGGTACACTTGTGTGGGAGAACTGTTGGAGATCACAGCATCTTACCATTTCAACAGAAGACAACCTTGAAAATTAAATTGCAGAGCCTTGCAGCATATTTTGTGTCTACCTTACGGTATGAGGCAGTGTATCTTTTGCCGGTATGTTGTGCATTGCCTGGGAAGCCCCAGTCCTGAAACATTCTGTGCTATTTTCTTTTTTTTTTAAATTCAAAAGTGAAACTTTAGAAAAGAGACATTCCAGTGGGAGTGGACTTCATAAGGGATTCTCTGCTAGGCTGTTCTTCCAGTGTGCTTTGCAGTAAAGTAAGTACTTTTGTTGATTGGGGAGTTCAGCCCTGCAATCAGCTCTGTAAAAAGAGTTGATGATTTACAGACTTCTGAAGGAAAACTGAAAGCAGATATCCTCCACGAGTCCAATGGCTGGGTCCCAATCTCATCGTTAATCTAAAGCTATCCAGCGCAGCTGTGGGCTCCTGACTTTTTTTTTTTTTTAAACTGGAAATAGGCTGAGTTGTGCTCCAAGTTTTCCACTTTCTTCCTCCCATTCTCTTCACTTATCAGGAGCTGCACAGACATGGTTATAGACCTGTGTGTGTGACTCTCAAACTTCCTCTGCTGCTGCTTGAGGAGAGGCAGGTGCTTGTTACCATGTTTGTATATGCAACAGTTGATCAGACTTGCAGGAATTAAAAACCCCAGCCAACTAACCAAGCCAACATTGAAAGGTATTTAATATGAAACCAACAAAGTTTATGTAGGTGCAAATATATTGCCTGATTTTGAAAGCTATTACCCAGTTACAGAGAGAATACAGGAGGATCTTAGGGGAGACAGTGATTTGTCTGTTTGAACCTCAGTTCCTCATGTGTCTGATGTGTACACTGGTGCTTCTTGTTCCACGTGGGCAATGTTAAATATATAAACCCTTGGTGGCAGGGGCAGATACCTCATGCAGGAGAGGAGGCATTAGGAGGCAACAGTGTTGCCAGTATCGGCAATTGAATTGTCTCTAGAAGGCCTATGTAAGTGGACTTGGCCTTGTAATAGGGTTAAATGACTGACAGGTAAGATATGGTTGAACTGTGGAAAGATTCACCTGCTAAGAAGGTTCTGTTATTGTGTGGTAGGGTCAAAGTATTAAACTGAGCAGTGTTTTTTGTAAGTAGACTTTAAAAGGGACCACAGGAGAGGTGTATTTCAACTGGTCAGAACTATCAAAAAATGGCTGAATAATACCTTGATCAGGTTTTAGCAGAGAGGAAAGGCTAAATTACTGTAAAATTTTAACCAAGAACTGATTAAAATAAATAGTTACTTTTGTTCTTAGTGGCCCCCAAGTTTACTTCTATCCCTTCTTCCATTAATCAATGTTTTATAAATTAATATATTTTCTCACCTTAGGACTCAGTATGATCTGGTTATTTGTCCTGTTTAATTGGAGTTAATTTTACTTCACAGGGAATTGTGATGTTGCAGTTAATGTGGCACATTTAGTCTCGCAAAATAAGAAAACCTACTAATCTAGTAACAAAATTTGCTAACTTTAGACTGACATGTATCTTAAGAGTTAGTATCTCTTCCAATTCAATTACCTTCCTTTTTTTTAAACGGATATGCTGTTTTTAGGATCTACTCTGTGACCATTTAAGTTGTCAAAAGCTTTGTATGCTTTTTTTGAAACACTATTACAGAGTTTGAAGTCTTTGAAGCCTACACAATCTATTAGTGTTTTGTATTACTAAGGAAATCCCAACATCCCAAGATGCTTTCCAAAATGGAAATATTTGCTTCCTTAAGGGAATTGATTTGATCTTAGAAATACTATTGTGCATTTCAGTCTGCTTGTTGCTGTCTCATTAGTTTTACGTTAGAGATGATTAGAAAGTATTGGACACTGTGAGGATAATGTCTGTGTTTTCTCGCTACTCTTAGATTTCTGATCTGATAGCTGGGCTAGGTGCAAGTGACCTTAGCCCTCACCAACTTAAAGTTTGCTGCAGGCAAGTTGTTTTCAGCTAATAATTTAAATTTGCTATTTTTGTTCTTCAGTTGTGCTTTCTGCAGTTTGTGATGACTTTGTGCAGTAGCAATGAACATTCAGAATGGGCTGTTAGACTGAATTTTGCTGAGATGTTATTTTTTTATCACCAGGGATAAATAAGCTTTTTCATGATTCTTTGTTATTAAAGATGTAAGTGGCTTTAATCTTGTGATTATATGTATGTGCCAGTATACTGTTAGGTACGGGTTTTACAGTACATAAATGCCGGAGGTGAATTTGCTATTTTACAACCCATCAATCACATACTTCCAAAGATGTTTATAAAGCAATGGGGTAGTGTTTGTGCCTGTAATAATAAATACAGTAAATTGACCAGGCAGGATGCATGCAACATCAACTTGAGGAAACCTATGTAAAAGTTTTCCATGTTGGTAGCCTAGACCTTTCTAGAGCTAGCAACACTGAAAGCCCTTGCTGTTCTGATCTAGTGTCATCTAGCTCTGAAAAAGATCCGATTTGAATCAGAATGCTGGCAGTTGCTAATGGCCTGTGTATCTGAGAACTCACAGTGTTGTCACTTGAGTGTGCCCAAATCAGGACTTGGAAATAGCAAGAAGCTCCCAACTGTCTTGGATAAATAGGAGATTAGGGGACTTTGCAGGAGACGAGGGGACACCTGCTCATCTTGAAGATGTCTTTCACAGGGGCTGTATCTGTTCTTTATATATGATGGCTAGGCTTAGAAGATCCTTGTGTAGGAAAAGATGTCCATAGTACAAGTGCAGACTGTAGCAGTCATCTGCCTAGGCAGTGAGCTAAACAGAGGCAGGACTTGAGTGTTCAGTAACATCCTGGTGGTTGCAAATGCTTACACAAATATCAATAACTAAGCAGTGCTTTTGTGGAAAGTGAGCTTTCCCACTGGACACGCAAATACAATAAGGGCTCTCTTGCTGGATCTCTTGACATCTTGCTGTATTTTGAATGTGTGGTGACAGATGTGCCATTTCTGTTCACTTTAGGTCTTCTCATAGCTGCAGAGACATAGGGTGATATTTCAGGAATCTGTAATGACCAAAGCACCTGTATGAAACCTCCACCCTCAAAAAATATGTTCAGAGAGCTACAAGGTAGAAGTAGGTGTTTAAAGGAGGGTCTGTCTGATGGGCAGGGAATGAGTACTGCCTTCAAGTTTGTGGAGTAGAGTCTGAGGCTGGGATAGGAAAGATGCATGAAGGAAAAAATTGTGAAGTCTAGGGAGGACAGAAAATTAGAACAGATTAGAGGAGAAGAGAAGTTAACTATTTCACAGGTTAAATAGTTGTCGGTTGCCTGTGTGTGGTACATCCTAGAGCTTTGCATGCATCTCAAGAGTCTTACATCATTGATCTTTGATTTTTATCAGCATTCTTGAAGAAAGCCATATCTCCCTTATTCTTTACTAGCTTAAAATAGTGACAGCTCATCTGAAGGTTCTGATGCTACTCTTGGGTATCGTACTGCTGACAGAATTTGTCATGTGATATCTAGATGTCTAATACCAGTTTATTTTATTTAAGTTCTTAAATAACATGCAAAGTCTACACTGAAACAACCTCTAAGTTGTAAAGTCAAGCCTCATAAATTCCAGAATTGAGCTTGCCTCTGCTTTGTTAATTAAGTTCTCTTGCTGCACCTTATGATACCATCTTTAATTACACGATCACATTAGTTTTTCCAAAGCTGCTTGCTTCACTTTGTGCACAGGACAGGTCTGCTCAAAGGGTGAATCAGGGCTGTGCAGTGAAGGACACTTTTGCCTGGAGGAGTCTGCTGAACTTTTAGAGAAATAGGAAGTTTTCTGCTTGAAGGAGAAGGTTGACAAAGTGGGAACTGGCAAGAAGTGGACAGGTGATCTGAAGAACAGGTCAATTAAATATTCCTTTGCATTATTAGGTACGATATGAGGCAAACTAAGAGCATGTTTTTTTCTGAATGGTGTATAAGCATGCATCTTGTTTTCTGAGTGTTTTTTTGGTAGAGACATTGAGCTTTCAGAGCTGCAAACAAAAGTCACCAGAAACTGTGCATTGAACATGTAGTGGTACCTACTTATATCAGTAACAATGAAAAAACCAGATCCTAGGCCTCTGACGTTGGGTTCTCAAATCCACTTGCTATATTTTGATCTCTGATTTATTTATTATTTTTCTCCATTGTCCAGGAGTAATGTCAAAATAGTACTATTCATTTTTACCGGACTGTTTAAGAAGTAGCAATATACTGGTAGGTGCCTTCAAGTAAACGAGCACATGAACCAAACTGTTGAGAAGGGAAGTGCTTGGAAGTGTAAGGCCAGTGTAAGCATGGAAGAGATAGGCAGGTGAGAAGTGTGGGTGGAGTAGTGGGGCAAGGAGTAGAGAGACTTTGATATTTTATAAGGGATTACTTCTGTTTCCAGTATTAGCTGGCTCTCAGGAGCTAATTCTCACTGGTTTTGCACAGTGCTGTCCCGTGCATCTGGTTCCAGGTAGTTGATTATCTGGAGAGTAGCTTGTATGGAGCACCAGCTTCATTCTGGGAGTAGTTTTACTCAAACAGATAAACCATCCAGGATTCATGCTGGCTTCTTCACATATAGAATGTTTTATCTGCAAAAAGGATGAACTAGTAGAGTTAATTGTATTGCATGGGAGTGTTTAGAAAATGCATCTTTTGTGCTGTAAGAAGTGAGGGTGAGGATGGTGGAGGGAGACTGATCATGCAGTTGAATCTCATTGAAGCTTGAGCATGTGAATATGTATCTAAAGGTACAGGGGAATGCATAACCATCTTTTGCTTTTTCCTTGCCTCAGAAATCTTGAAATTGCACCCTGTATATTTTTTGACATTTTGAAAATGGCAGAAGTTGCTGCTACTTCTGAGACAGGCTGTATGTTTGCCTGTGCTAATGGTTTCAAGAATGTAAGTGGAGCACACATGCACGAAACAGCTGTGTCCACTGTAAAGAAAAGATTTTCATCATTTAAGATACATGCAGAGAAATACCTACTATACTGGCAAAGAATTGCTATATGGTCTGTGGCAAATTATGGTACAAAAATTTCCTCAGGTATTTCACTAAACCAGTGAATGTCCTGGAGCCTTGGAATCCTAATGGAGACTGAAGAAAAGGAAAACACTTCAAAATGCAGTCTCTAATAAAAATAAAAATCTGCTGTGATTTACATGTGTAGGAACTTGTAGTGCATTTGTTGTCTTCCCAAACTCCTTGTACATTGCTGATGTGGAAGTTTGGTTTGGGTGTGGGTATTTTTGGTGATGGGTTTTGGGGGTTTTTGGGTGGTTATGTTTTTTCTATGGTCCAAAATGGAATTAAATTAAAAGCCTAGTTGGTTTGAAAAAGGAGAATAAAAATGAAAAGCTTATGGGGGGTAGGGGGAATGGAAAGTGAGAAGAGGATGACTGTGTGACTTAGATATTGGTGCTTGAGAGAATATGTTCTCTTAAGCCTCTCAAATATCTTGAAGATATCTGTCTTTTTTTCATTTTAACTTTCCCCTGCAGGTATGCATCTACTTTGATACTCAAATATATAGGGTACTAAATAACGGATGAAAAGAATGTTTCAATGTTTAGTCTTATTCTCATAGTTCTTTAATATGATTTCTCAATTTCTTTGGCTTTGAATATATGAAGGTTTTATCTTTTTATATTGTTTAGGTTTGGTTACTTTGGGATTGATACAGATTAATCCTTCTACTTGCATATAGTGTTCTACAAATATTTTCAACTGTTTATGATAGACTTTCTGACAGAAAACTTTAAGTATTTGTAATTATGTCTATTCATGGAAATACTGTTTTAAAACGATAGAGAAATACCTGTACTTTTTTTACTTGTGTAGTCTATACAACGTTAGTTACTAAGAAACTCTGAAGATATGCATGGTCAGATGGCAAAATATCATAATGAAAAACAAAAAATGTAGTGGCATAAGTGTAAAATGTTTACTGCATCAGCTTCTGTTATGTATATTTCTTTCAGTGGCTCTGAATCAGTCACTAATCTCAAAAGCTTGAGCACTAGAAACTATTATTGTGGGGAAAAGTTTGAGAATATGGTCTCATATAAAATGCTTAAAAAAATTGTATTCTCAAACTGAATTAAAAGAAAAAACATTTTAGTGTTCTATTTAAGTATGGTTTTTTTTGTTATACACCATAATTTGAAGTGCATAGGTCTGTGTGTTTCATTTTGTTTTTTCTTTTTCAAACAGATTTCTGTGGATACCAAAGCTCAAAACACAATATCAATCTCATCATGATGCTTGAACATCTGCAACTAACTACAGGATTTTGAAAAGGAATCCAGCATGGCCTAGTCGGCTTGACCTTTGGAAAATTTATAATGTCCTCTGGAACCAGTATCAGCAAAAACCGGCAGGCTCCGAGCCTGCAGGGGGTTGACCCAGAAACATGCATGATAGTGTTTAGAACACACTGGGCACAGGTAATGTTAATTGGTTTTATTGATTTGAATTAGGGCTGCATTAATAGGAATCTGCTTCATTCTTTCTTCTGGGATAATCCTGGATTGCTTAGGAACAAATGTCTTTCACGCAGAGTGGAGTAGATGACACTGAAACATTTTTAGAATGCAAAGGTAATTGACCTCTCAAGGTATGGTTAGGCTTTACTAATCACACTTTGAACTCAGATTTTCATCTAAATGGGAAGTGATAGGACATGGCAATATCTTAGGAAAGGCCGAGATCTTCTTACTGGCTTTCCTAGTGATTCACTGTGCCTTGTGCCCTGTTGCAAACCTCTGTGCTTCCTTTCTTTGTGCCAGGTAAGGCTTGCCTATCTTTTGTGAAGTATATTAGATGCATGGTGCAAAGCTGTATGCAGTGTTGTTTATTATGGATAGATGTAGATTATGCACCTCAGCATATTCTAAACATTGTTTGCATGTAATCAGGATTGTAATTGCTCTTAGGCAAAGATGTTTTGCTCTGAGCACCATAATATAAGGTCTTACTTGCTGCAGTAATATGAATAACTAATGGTTTATGTAAAATTGATTTCTGCTGCTGCTTTTGCTGTTTTTGGCTACATGAAGAAGCAAGCAAGGTGGTGTTTCTGAGATGTTTCCAGACTCAGAGGAGCCATTGTTAGAGTCACCTTTTTTCACTTAACTCTAGTGATGCTGTCATGTTAGGGGAGTGACTGTTCCTTTGTGGTTTTGTGGAAATTATCCTCCACAAAAAGACTAAATACAATGGTTGTTTCAGAGACAATGGGTTTAATTGATTATATGCAAAGTAGAATTTAATCCAGGGCCGTAAGTGCTGGAATTACAGTTGCTACTCAATGCTGAATCTATATTGAATGTTGCAAGAGTATGTAGGCATCAGAGGCCATTTGGTATCATGTAAGATGTGGCAAGGAAAGATCAGCTCTGTGGGCTTCTGCTACACTTACTACTGTAAATCATCTCATGATATTGATACTCTTGAGCACAGTTACACTGGCTGAAGAGCAAGCCCTTTGATTTCAGTTCCCTGTAACAAAAAGTTATTTCAAACATTATTGAAACTCAGTTTCTGAAGGCTAAGGGAACCTAGTTTATCCGTACTTCAGAGAACCCTAAGTCTGCAATGGGGCAAGTGGCAAATTTAGGTGCTTATAAAAAAAAGCAAACAAAAGCATTATGTTTTGGCATTGTACTTGCCAAATACGAAACTTTTAAATTTAGAAACTTTGAGAGAAAAAAACTAAAAGCATAAAAAGAGTTTGCGTCTTTGTTTGTGTGTTAAGAATTTTGATGGTTTGTTTCCTTACAGAGTTAAGTATGTATTTTTAAAAAATGCATTCAAATAACTGACCTGCCTTTGTTTCTCTTTAGGTTCTGAAAATCTTAGAGAGGCATGATCCTTTGAAAAACACTCAGGCAAAGTACGGGGCTATTTCACCTGATGAGGCCAGCACTGTTCAGAACTATGTGGAGCACATGCTTTTCTTATTAATTGAGGAGCAAGCAAAGGATGCCTCAATGGGGCCTATTCTGGAGTTTGTGGTCTCAGAAAACATCATGGAGAAGCTTTTTCTTTGGAGCCTAAGGCGAGAGTTCACTGATGAGACAAAAATTGAGCAACTCAAAATGTATGAAATGCTAGTAACGCAGTCTCATCAGCCTTTGCTGCATCACAAGCCCATCTTGAAGCCTTTGATGATGTTGCTGAGTTCCTGCTCAGGAACAGCCACTCCAACAGTGGAAACAGAGTTGGTCATCCTCTTGAACCAGCTCTGCTCTATAATAGCCAAAGATCCTTCAATTTTAGAACTGTTTTTCCACACCAGTGAAGACCAAGGAGCTGCCAATTTCCTCATTTTTTCCCTGCTGATTCCTTTCATCCATCGAGAAGGGACAGTAGGCCAACAGGCCCGTGATGCGCTGCTTTTCATAATGTCCCTGTCTGCAGAAAACAACGTTGTTGCAAACCACATAGCAGAAAACACCTACTTTTGCCCAGTAAGTTGTTCCTGTTTTGCTTGATCTTCAATGCTAAACTGTCTCCCCTGCGTTCTTCTCATCCTTTTCTGTCACTTTTGATAAAGATGTGTTGTAACAAATTTGTTTTTGCTAACAGCTATTTCACAAATTGTGATGTTGTTTAAGGCAGCCCTGCTGCCAAGCGCAGGCTTGCTCCGTGCTTCCATGCCAGCGGCTTGTGCTTTTGGGCCAGCACAGGTGTTATTGTATGCACATAGTGTATTGAATTGGGAAACTGATGGAAATTGTAGCAGAACTTGGTGGGAGGGAAGCCTGTTCTGTCTCACTGTGATGCTCCTATGAGATTCTGAGGGTGAAGGGAATGAGAAATGGGAAGGGGGTGTTCTGAGGCTGTTGTTTCTGGTGGTAGTGCTAGTTTAAGCAAGCTGTGCATGCCACACTATAACATCCGTTCAACGGTTCAAAGTATGTGTGAAAGTGGTGTGTTTTAGAAAAGTAATATTTTTGCAAAATAAAAGGGAAACTTGTTCTTTGTCATGGAATTGACATTTCTATACCTGTGTTGGGCAAACCATCACCTTGCTATGTTGTAATCTGTTGTAAGACTTTGTAGTAGTGTTGTGTTGTTACATCTGGCAAATCAATCTTACTACCTGAAACCTTTGACACACAAAGCTGCCCTACTGCAGTTTTAAAGCTAAAGCAGAATGGACATGACAAGCCCTGTTTTTTGTGCCTTGTCACAAAAATCAGTTTGAGATCTGCAATGGATGGGTTCAAAAAATTGCTCTTTTGTGCCAGTTTTTAGACTGATTCTTTTTCTTCTATGTGACTTGCATTTTAGTTTAATAAATGTCAGAAAAAATGAAATGAAGAGAGCCTTACTAAAGCAGAGAGCTTTAGAGCAGAGAACGCTGGAATCCCTGCCTTAAGCATTAGTGCATTCTGTTTGGGTTTGTGCCTGCCAGGGTTTTGTTAGCAGGGGAGGGGGCTGCTGGTGTGGCTCCTGTAAGAAGCTTCCCCAGCTCCAAGTCAAACCCACCTCAGGCCAAGGCTAAGCCAGTCAACACCTCTGCAATATCATATATAATAGGGGAAAAACCTGTTCGGTGGGCTCTTTTGTTTTTGAGAGGAGTGAGACATGAGAGACAACCATGCAGAAGCCCAGGTCAGTGAGGAAGGAGCCGGGGAGGCATGCCAGAGCAGCCCTTCCCCTTTGGCCCATGGTGAGATTGCAGGCTGAACCCCTGCAGTCCTTAAAGCCTTAAAGCTCAATAGTGGGGCAGAATCCCACCTGCAGCCCATGGAGGACCCTGTGCTGGAGCAGGGGGGTTCTCAGAGCAGGCTGTGATTGTGAGGGAAGCCTCTGCTGGAGCAATCAGTTGCTGGCAGGATTACAGCCTGTGGAAGAGACCCACGCTAGCTGGAGAAGCTTGTGGAGGACTGTCTCCCATGGGAAGGATGCCACGTTGCTGCAGGGGAGGACTATGAGGAGTTTTTCCCCTGAGGAGGAAGGAGCAGAAGAAACAACATGGGACAGACTGACCACAGCCCTCATTCCCTCCCCTTCTGTGCTACTGGTGGGGAGAAGGTAGAGCATCAGGAGCAGAGTCAGGCCCAGGAAGAGGGGAGGAGCAGGGGGAAGATTTGTTTAAGATTCAGTTGTGTTTATTGCTGTCCTGCTCTGATTCAATTGGTAAACTGATGGTGGTTTTGTTGGGAAACAAAATCAATTTAATTTAAACAAGTTGAGTCTGTCTTTTGCCCCTGACCATAATTGCTGAAGGAGCCCTCCCTGTCCTCTGGCTCAGCCTTCCAGCCTTTTGTTATATTTTCTCTTTCCCATCCCACTGTAGGGGGTAGGAGTGAGGAAGTGGCTGTTGCCAGCTGGTTGGGCTCAAACCATGACATGCATGACAGCTATTCCAGCCATAGGTTTCCATTTACTCCGAGACTGTGATGTCCATTGAGCAGTAGGACAGAGCCAGGTTTGCAGGCTGGAGAAGGCTTGCAAGTTTAAAAAAACAACCCTTCTAAATGGTTTCCTTTGTCGGTTGTAAATATTTTATCAAATTTCTTGTGCTGAGAGACTCCAGCTGACCTTGTTTAATAGATGCTGCTGAAGAGTATGAACTTGATTCTCAAACTGTCCCGGAGACAGATATCATTATTGCATCCATGCTATAACTTTCATAATTACATCTTCCAATAAATCTGAAAAAAAAAAAAAAGAACAAAAAAAACCAAACCACCAGAAAGCAGGCTTTTTAAACTGAAGATAAAAGCCAATTATATTAACCTTCCAACAGCAGGGAGCCATGATTGACAACCATTCTAATTAGGAAGGCTTCTTGTCAAAATGTGCTAAAATCAATTTTTTCAGAACAGTAATGAGACTGGCCTTAGTCTATAATAAAACTTTAATGCAATGCCATAGAATTACCTTATGAGCACAACATATTTTTTGAATTTGAGTATGATGAAGGAACAGGTTTTGTTCTGGTGGAAGACTGTAGATGCCAGTGGCATTGCCGTGTGTCGCTCAAACCAATGCAGCCTCAACGACTCTGCAAAACAGCTCACACAGTCCTGTGGTGATAGGAGTGGCATTTGGGTGGCACTGTGTTGATGTTATCTCTGGTTCTGGTGCCAAGCTGGTTGGTAGTGTATAAGGTTTTCTTCACCAGGTCTGATTGCATAATAGGGACATGCCCTGGGATGGCATCTGGCCATAAATCTCTGCTGCCTCATAGACCTGCATCAAGGTTAGATCTGTGCCAAAGCAAACCTGAAGGCTTTCTTGATACTATTTTTTGAGCTAACTTTAGTTAGCAGCTTTTTAAAACTAGATTGTCCATAGTATTCAAAACTGTAGGTGAATAGACTACAAAGGAGGAGGTATGGCTCTGAAATGTCCTTGAAAAGTTGAGGCTGCACAGAGGTAGAAAGGCTTTGGATATGGGAGGAAAGGAAACTAGTCAAGGGAAGGAATTGACCAGGTAGCAATTGATTATGTATTAACATGTTTAATCGTGTAAGGTGTCTGGGATTACAAATCACATAGTCGATCAGTGTCTTCTGTGAGTCAAGAGGAAGTAAATAAATCAAGGAGACTGATTTGCAGAGAGACTCATGACTTGATGGTGAGAGAGAAACTGCTGGAGGTGGTCGAAAAGTAGGCTTGACATGACAAATGTTGGGAGAAGTTTAAAAGGACACTGCTCTGTGTAAAACAAAACATAAAACCAATCTTGCCCATTCAAGATGTGAACTCATTAATTTCCTTCCCTTTTAGGTTTTTTTTCACTGATGTTTGTCATTTTACTGATTAAAACTCTGTAACATAGTCTATATATGCGCACTGTTTTATATGCCTGCTTATAGAATGTGAAGATTTCTGTTGGTAATTTCAAATGTTAATCCTATGTATACCATATATAAATCAGACAAACTAAAGAATTCTTCACTTTAAGACACTGATTTTGAGTTCACTGCTCCTTTTAGTGGAGAGTAGTATGTTTTGTTCAAGGTCAGTTTCTTGTTCTTAAGGCCTAAACTTCCATATGGAGGAGAAGCCTGGATAGTACACAGCTCTGAAGTTCAGATTGCTTACTTCGGGTGTATGTGTTTATGAATAGCAATTACATTTTAAGCAGATAATGGAAAATCAAGTTTGCATTAATTAACAGGTTGCAAGAGAAATGAAACCGAAGTTCTCCCTTCAGAATTTTTTTCCTTCCTAGAATTGTCTGAAGCCTAGGTTTGTGAGTATAAGTGTGTGTGGCGGTTATGTATAGGTAGTTCTACAGGCCTAGTAAGGTCTTTGTAACACTTTGCTTTGAGCTCTTCCACCATGAGAGAGAGAGAGTGAGAGAAAAAGCAAAAAATGTTCTGGTTATAGAAGAATGTGATTGTACAAATAAAGCTTTGCTCAATGACTTTAGGCTCTTAGTTTTTAAACATATTTCCAGCATCTTTCTGTATGTGTGTATATAAAAAAAAAAGTAGCATGGCCAAAGCAGTCCATTTTCCACAGTATTTCTAGTGCCCTCCCTTAATATTCGGTGTAATCATGTATGCCGGAATATTA